>PVIC010028192.1:0-12059 GCA_004025085.1 Thryonomys swinderianus
TTTATTTATTTATTTATTTTTGAGACAGGGTCTCGCTTTGTAGTTCAGGCTAGCTCTGAGCTCACTATGTAGCCCAGGCAAGCCTCGAACTCAGCAATCCTCCTATCTCTGCCTCCCGAGTGCTGGGATTACAAGTGTGAGCCACCACGCCCGGCTTCTATAGGATCTGTAGTAATATTCTCATTATAATGTCTGATGCTAGTAAAATGTCTTAATATTTCCTCTGTAATTTCTTATATTAATAAAATGTATCATCTCTTTCATAATTAACTTGGCTAGGGGTTCAGTAACACTGTTTATCTTTTCTTTGAATCAACTTTTTGGCTGCCCTGATTTTCTGGTATTTAGTATTACCATTTTTTGCTCTTTTATATTTTTCCTTCTGTTTTGAATTTAAATTAATCTATTTATTTCAGTGCCTTACCCTTCATCCCAGAGGCACTCTACCAGGGAGCTATATTCCCAGCTATTTTTATTTTTTATTTTCTTTTTCTTACTTTTTCAAGACAGAGTCTTGCTTTGCAGTTCAGGCCAGCCTTGACCTCATTATGTAGCACAGGTTATGTTTGGACTCATGATGTAGCACAAGCTGGCCTCAAACTCACTCAGCTTTCCAGGTATTGGGATTATATCTAGTCATGTACCACTACACCTGGCTTTTTTATTTTAAGGTAATGTCTTGTTAAGTTGCCTGGCTATGCTCAAACCAGCAACCCTCCTGCCTCAGCCTTCCAGAAGTGTCTGAGATTAAATGTATGTCCTACATACCAACTCAGTTTCTTAAGGTACAAACTAAGGTTATTGAGTTGAAACTTATCTTTTCTGATACAAACATATATCTTTTGGCATTTAGTTTAGACAAATGTTCTAAGATTGTGGTTCTCAGGCCGGAGGGTTAGCTCAGTGGTTCCGGCGCCTGCCTTGCAAGCGCAGGGTCCTGAGTTCGATCCCCGGTAACCAAATATAATGCTGGGCGTGGAGACATGCCCACCAACAATCAACACTGCATACCACAATGCCGGACGTGGTGGCTCACGCCTGTCATCCCAGCACTCGGGAGGCAGAGACAGGAGGATTGCTGAGTTCGTGGTGGCTTGCCTGGGCACCATAGTGAGCTCAGGGCCAGCCTGAACTACAAAGCGAGACCCTGTCTCAAAAGCAAAAAAAAAAAAAAAAAGATTGTGGTTCTCAACCAGGGCATTAATGTTTTTTACAACATGTTTGAGAAATGGGTGGTACCGGTTTTTCTTGTTACAGTTTCCATAGTATTGTTATGGCTGGCTGGTAGGTGGTTCTACAAATGCTAAATTTTCTGGTCTGTTCAGGATAACCTTTTTTGTTTTTTTGTTTCTGGAACTGGAGATTGAACTTGGGACCTCGCACTAGCCCTGCAGGTGTCAGAACCACTGAGCTAAATCTGTGGCCCTCAGAATAATCTTTAACCCAGTGAAGAAATGTTGTGCCCAGAGTATCAGTGATATCCCAATGAGAAACACTGCAGTTAAACTCTTGTGGTTTCTCTGAAGTTTTAAGATGCTGTAAATTACAGGTGGTAGTAACATTCCTCGCATACTTTTTCACATCCCTAAAGTGTAATAGATATTTAAACAGTGTTATTATTGTCTGCACTCACTTTAAGCAGTTTGCCTAATTTCTGATTTATTATTATTTATTAACCCATATATAAGGAATGTATGTACTGACCATGTCTAATAAACTTAATAGGTGAAGCAGCTGAGGAATCGGGCAGATGAAGATGCCCGAATAATTCACATGAATGTGCAGATGGGTAACGAACCCCCCATCTCACTGAGGAGGGACCTGGAACACTTAATGCTCTTGGTAAGCCTTTATGTCACACAGTTTGTCATCTCTTCTTGCTTTCATTGTCTTTTCTTTAGCTTTGGAAAACTTTAGCTGCAATACTGTAAGACATGATGAAATTCAACACAAAGGTGCTTTTTTTTTTTTTGCGGAACTGGAGATAAAATGAAGGTACCTTTTTAAGGTGATTTTTTTCGCTGTTAGCATGTACCCACAGTCTGTGTCCACTCTCTGTAGATGGGTGAACTATACAAGAAAAACCCTTTCCGTCTGGAGCTGGCCTTAGAGTATTGGTGTCCCTCAGAGCCTTTGCAGACTCCCACAGTGATGGG
The DNA here is from genome assembly GCA_004025085.1 of Thryonomys swinderianus. Lineage (NCBI taxonomy): Eukaryota > Metazoa > Chordata > Mammalia > Rodentia > Thryonomyidae > Thryonomys > Thryonomys swinderianus. Next base: position 2,157 of record PVIC010028192.1, read on the forward strand.
CTCATACTTGGGGGTGGCTCATCAGCGACCCCCTCAGCGCCAGGTGAGTCCTTAGCTTTTATCTGTTTATATTATATTATACTAGTTGGGAGTTTTGAAAACATGCAAGGTGGTACTTCCTGCTGTTACTGCTATTCACACAAATGGCCACTGATGTAACCTTTAAAAATTTACGGATTGAGGGCCAAGGATATAGCTCAATGCCACTGTAGCTGCCTGGCAAGTGCAAGGTCCCAAAGAAATTACACTAAAATACTTACTGGAGTTTTTTTTTAGTATTTTAGTCTGTTCTCTGTAGGTCTGATAAGAACCAGTGCTGGTGATTCCTAGTATTGGGAAGACAGAGATCGAGGTATTAAAGGAAAAATTTTAATTAGAAGTTTTTTTTTGTTTGTTTGTTTTTGAGACAGGGTCTCACTTTGTAGTTCAGGCTGACCGTGAACTCACTATGTAGCCCAGGCAAGCCTCGAACTCAGCAATTCTCCTGTCTCTGCCTCCCGAGTGCTGGGATTACAGGCGTGAGCCACCACGCCCAGCTTAATTAGAAGTTTTAACTGATGACTACATTGATATTATCTTGTGGATAATGTAGGAAAGACTCTGCTTTCCGTTCTGCATTATCTAATTATGATGTATAGAAGATGTCTTGCTTTGGATGATTTTTGTTTAGAAGTTTTCATGCTTTTTTTTTTTTTTCTAGTATCTAGGATTAGTTGACCTCCTCATGTTGTATTTATTAGAGTTATTGTTTAAGTTTTTTTCTCATTTAAAAAATATTTCATAGAAAACTTCTTGCTGACTAAAATTATTTTTCTGTAGTTGGGCATGGTGACACACTACTAATTAATTACAGCGTTGTGGAAGGCTGAGGCAGAAAGATGGTACTTTGGAGTCCAGTCTAGGGACTTTAGCAGCTTTACCAGACCCTGTCTCAAAATAAAAAGGAAAAAGTGAAAAAGAAAAACAAAAAAACCCCCCCAAAACAAGGAAAAAGTTGAGGCAGAAACCCTGGATTCAATCTCTAGTAATCCTACCCTGCAATTTCTCTTTAAAACATTGAACTATATGGAAGATAAATAATTAAAATGAATACTCAACATCTTAATTTCACTTTTTTTTTTTTTTTTTTTTTGAGACAGGGTCTCCCTTTATAGTTCAGGCTGGCTCTGAGCTCACTATGTAGCCTAGGCAGGCTTCGAACTCAGCAATCCTCCTGTCTCTGCCTCCCGAGTGCTGGGATTACAGGCGTGAGCCACCACGCCCGGCCTTAATTTTACATTTTAAGGTAGCATGTTGATTTATTTGCTTCATCAGCTACTTTTTTTTTTTTTAATTGTTTTTTGAGAACAGGGTTTCATACACTGGCCTTGAATTTACTATGTAGTCCAGGCTGGTCTCAAACTTGTGGAGATCTTCCTGCTTCAGTCTCCTGAGTACTGGAATTATAGGTGTGCAGCAGCATGCCTGGTTTGCTACAATTATTTTTATTCCTTTGTTTTTACTAGAGTTTTTTTTTTTTTTTTTTTGAGACAGGGTCTTGCTTTGTAGTTCAAGCTGGCTCTGAGCTCACTATGTAGTCCAGGCAAGCCTCGAACTCAGCAATCCTCCTGTCTCTGCCTCCCAAGTGCTGGGATTACAGGCGTGAGCCACCATGCCTGACACTGTGGTATGTGGTATTGGTTGCTGGTGGGCATGAGTCACCACGCCCAGCATTGTATATGGTTACTGGGGATCAAACTCAGAACCTTGTGCTTGCAAGGCAGGCGCCAGAACCACTGAGCTAACCCTCCGGCCCTTTACTAGAATATTTTAAAGTAAATTATAAGTAACATGGCTCTTCCCCTTTAGTGGCTAAATAAATATAGTTTTAAAATTAAGGATATTTTCCTCCATTATTATAAACCATTGTTATGCCTAAGAAATTTAACAGTACTTCACAGAAAACTAACATATGTTCTAAGCATGAGCAGTGTTTTTAGTTATTGATAACAGATTTAAAGTATAAGAAAAAGGAAAAAATTGATAAATAGTTTCAGAACATGGTTTTGGTGTGATCACAGAAACAGGTTTTTGTTACTGTGAAAATGATTTCAGGTTGACAGGTTTTCATTCTAGTCCAGCTGAGATTTTGGTGACTTCAGGTTCTAAATATATGATTAATTTTGGATGGATGTATGTTTTCAGTTGCTTTATATACTAAAAATCTGTTGAAATCTAGGTATGTTTGAAAAATGTAATTTATTCACAAAGATTCTGAAATTGGTTGTTACTAAGCAGATTAAAAACAATTTTTCATAAATAGAATATCCTTAATTTTGTCTTCTCCTAGGGTTAAATCAAAACACTTAGTTTTGGGGCTGGAGATTTAGCTCAGTGGTTCACTGGGCATGGTGACTCACGCCCACCAATAGTCAATACCACATACCACAGTGCCCGGCATGGTGGCTCATGCCTGTCATCCCAGCACTCAGGAGGCAGAGACTGGAGGATTGCTGAGTTCGAGACTTGCCTGGGTTACATAGTGAGCTCGGGGCCAGCCTGAACTACAAAGTGAGACCCTGTCTCAAAAAACAAAAACAAAAACAAAAAACACTTAGTTTTGATTTATATGTAGTCTTTATTAGGTAGTCTGTGTGGCCTTGTAGTAAAGGTACACATTATATAAAGTATGTTTTTATCTTATTTCAGGTTGTCTTATCAAAATTTGTCAGGCAAATGGGCGACCTGCTACCTCCAACTATTTATATTCCTTACTTAAAAATGCTCCAGGGATTGGCCAACGGGCCTCAGTGTGCCCACTATTGCTTCAGCCTCCTCAAAGTCAATGGTAGTAGTCATGGTAAGGAAAATCTGGATGTCACTGAAAATTCTTTTGCAGTTTTGAAGTCAGTATCTTACTGTCTAGTAAAGAACATTGGTTATTGTGCTAGGTTCTATCAGAGATATAAATTGCTTTTACAGTAACAGGGAAAGAGGCCCACTGTTGCTTTATGCACCGTGATGCTTTGATTTTGGCCATATAGAATGGAGAATTTTTCCATCCATGTTATAAAATATAGTTCATTGTAAGAAATCATTGTTAGTACCATATATGTAAAAACTCTTATCTGGTACATAAAGCAAAGTATATATTCTTGCCTCACACATTTGATTAATTTCTTTTCATAAATACTTGTTTTTAAATTTTTTCTTGACCTTATCCCAGTTTCCTCACTTAATTTTCAGATTCAGGTCTGATTAAAACAAAAACACTACAGAAAGAAAAGTAAGTGCATGGTTTATTAAGTAGCTATTACTTTCCTTTTTATGTGAGAAGAACTGAGGCCTAGAGAAGTTACCTTATTTACCCCAGGTGACAGGTCACTGGAGCCACACTGAGCTCCGGACCCTATATTTGGACTATGCTATCAGGGATTGTCTGCTTTGTAGGCTGTGGTCTTTCCCCTAGGCCTTGGCATGCAGTGCACTAATAATTTATAGATCTAGACTGCTGCTGTCTCTTTGGGAACTTAGGCACAGCGTTTATGACTTGTTTTGTGGGAAAAGCAGCCTTGTGTAGTTACGTGTCAGCACAGAGACTAACATCCAAAATAGTTATATTTACATGGACACATCCCATTGTTAGCCCTGAGGAAAAATGAGTGCAGAGTTCTGCTGACTCAGGAATTTCCACCTTTCAGTAAACTACCTAAGCAAGATAGCACATTGTTTTATCTAGGACAAAGTATGGTACACATTTTCTGTTTCCAAGCAAATATCTGTTTCTGGGAAAAAAACGGTGTTGCCTTTCTTTGCAGTTGAAAATATCCAAGGAGCAGGTGGCAGTCCAGTTTCCTGGGAACACTTCTTTCACTCCTTAATGCTTTACCATGAACACCTTCGGAAGGACCTCCCCAGTGCAGACAGTGTCCAGTACCGTCACCTCCCTTCCCGTGGCATCACCCAGAAGGAGCAGGATGGACTGATTGCCTTTCTGCAGCTTACATCTATCATCATTACTTGGGTAGGTTACCCATCAACTGCAGAATTTATATTCTAGTGTGTGGCATTTTAAGGGACCAGATGTTTTCTTATAATGCTCCAAGTTCATGTGTAATGCAGTGAGCATTCTTGACCTATAGACGATGTAAATTATAGCCTTGCCCACCATCATCGTGTTAGTATGAAAATAATCTCTTTAATCTGAAACACATAGTCACAGGGGCAGGTAAGAATCAGATGTTGAATATGCGTCCTTCCAGATTCTAAGTAGGTGTGGAGGTAGAATGTTTGTGTGTGTGTGTGCACTTGGCATGTGTTTATGTATATGTGTGTTGGTGTGTGTGTGTGTACAGGGTGAATAGCTTTAATAAAAAGTTATGACATTTTTTTTCTCCTTATACCAAACTATTATATCTGTTACTACTAGGTTAGTCTTTATGAAAAATATTACTTGCATCACATGATTTCCCAGCTTAGAAATCTTGGTTGTTTCTATGTGTCAGTTACTTTTTTCTCATTGCTGAGATAGAATACCTGACATCTAGAATTAGAGGGGAAAGAGTTTATTTAGCTTACATTTTGTAGAGGTTTCAGTTGGTAGTTGGCTGGCTCTAAAACAGGGATGGAGACAGGCATCACAGAGGAGAAACAACATGGCCCACTCATGGTAACAAAGGGAACAGAGTTTAACAGCATCTTTCTGCCCCTTTTATCTTATGCAGAATACTGGAATTAAGGTGGTGCCAAACTAGTCACTTGTGTAGTGCTGTAATAATCATGTGCCTTTAACCCCAGCGTCACACATTCCAGATTCAACACCTTTGAAAAAAAAATCTCCGCCTTACTCACATGAAGCTTTGGGGGGACGTCTAAACACAAACCATAACACTACTGTTCCCTGCAGCAAAGTTAAGTTGTCCTGTGTCCTCTAAAGGACAGGGTTCGTTTTTAGAAGTATTTTTTTCTAATGTTTAGCAGTATTAAAAATCAAAATGTCAAGTTTATAATTACACCTTCTGAATCAAAATGAACTTGGTAGCATCCATATATTTTCCCTTTTATTTCCTCAGAAAAAACAAGGTATTCATTTATATGTTCTATTATAATATATTAGCTCTTCCAGAAATGATTTTCAAAGCCTAGGTAAGGGATTCATGTAACCTTGGCAGATCATTATCTCTGTTTGGATCATTATTTTCCATATTTGAATTTGCAAAAGCAGTTCTATGAAGGCTGTTTCTCCTCCTTTCTTTGTGGTGACCTAACTAGTGACCTGGTTTGATCTTTGGTAGACTGTAAGTGTAAATGCCAGGCTTGTCTTGATTTCAGTATGTATTGAACCTATAAAGGTTTAGTGTGAGTGCTAGCAGCTTAGATGATTGTCATTTTTCTTTTCTTTTTTTTTTTTTGAGACAGGGTCTCGCTTTGTAGTTAAGGCTGGCCCTGAGCTCACTATGTAACCCAGGCAAGCCTTGAACTCAGCAATCCTCCTGTCTCTGCCTCCCAAGTGCTGGGATTACAGGCATGAGCCACCACGCCCGGCACTGTGGTATGTGGTATTGATTGCTGGCGGGTGTAAGTCACCACGCCCAACACTGCATGTGGTTACCAGGATCCAGCTCAGGACCCTGCATTTGCGAGGCAGGCACCGAAACCACTGAGCTAAATCTCCGGCCCCAGTTTGTCATTTTTCTTAGTTTTTTTTTTTTTTTTTTTGAGACAGGGTCTTGCTTTGTAGTTTGGGCTGGCTCTGAGCTCACTATGTAGCCTAGGCAAGCCTTGAACTCAGCAATCCCCTGTCTCTGCCTCCCTAGTGCTGGGATTACAGGTGTGAGCCACCACGCCTGGCCATTTTTCTTAGTTTTTAAAAATGGAAAACTAGATTTGGTGGCATGGGCCTATAATTGTAGTTGTATGGAAGACCAAGGCAGGAGAATCACTTGAGCCCAGAAGTTAGAGATAAGCCTGGCAAGTGTAGTGATACTTGATCTTAAAAATAAAATTAAAACAAGACGTCTTGTTTTTCTTGTGCTCAATTCTCAGAGTGAAAATGCTCGCCTGGCACTCTGCGAACATCCTCAGTGGACTCCTATTGTGGTGATTCTGGGCCTTTTGCAGTGCAGCATACCCCCTGTTCTGAAGGCAGAGCTGCTGAAGACCCTTGCTGCCTTTGGGAAATCCCCTGAAATAGCAGCCTCCTTGTGGCAGTCACTGGAATACACACAGGTACACTCACTGGAATGCCCCATAGGTGTATTACTTGGAAAGTGAACATGATACTACCATAGAAATGAGAGTATCTGACCAATCAGGACTTACACTGTGAACTTCCAAACTACAGAGCTAAGGTCTTGGGGCTAAAAGTAGCATCAGAAACTACTTACCCGGGGTTTCTGTCTGGTCATAGTTCACAGACTCACCAGGTTATCAGAGATTGACTGGTTCTGTAGATAAACCTCTTAGGATCTTATTCTCCAATGTCTGTAAGATATTTCTAAATGGACAGAATTTCTCATCCTTCATGGCAACGCTAATACAAACTTTTGAAATCATCTGTACTCATTAAAATGAGAAGTGTTTATTATTTTTCTTTTCTGGTCTTTTTTTTTTCCTGTGCCTGTATTGTCCAAACAGGGACTAAAGTATCTGTAAAGCTATATGTCATCATGGGGTTTGTTTTCCTATTAAAGCATGGATCCAAGTTTGCACAGAAACTTTAACAGCAGTCATAAGACTGTTAGTGGTTGTGAAGGCTTATTGCCAGGACAATAAACTTTGACAGTAGGAAAATATGGAAAGTGGGAATATGGTAGCAGGATTCCTTGACTACTTCTAATTTAGGGAATGTTTGTATACTGACTTGGCAGGGGAAATGTATGGTTACATGATGTTTGGACTCTAAATTTTGTTTTTTTCTGTAAATGTCACCTCTTGGAGGTTTTATATCAAAGATAGTTACTTCTGTGTGATGAAGTAAAGGAAATAAAGGTACACTTTAGGGACGTACCTCTGGTAAAATTGTTGGGAGGAATATTTGTTTTAGAAGTCAGACAGCATAAAGGAGCCTGTGATTCTGAGTTGTGTACTTAAGCAACCATTTTAAAGTAGTAAAGTATTGCAAATTATTTTCTGACATATCCTGAAGATACGAATGACACCTTGTAAAACAATGAAGTTGGCATGTGTGTTAGAGGCTGATCCTTTTTGGGTTTACTCGTGATCCTTCTCATTTTGATTCACAAATACACCAGGACTTATTACTGTCTTCTATGCACATTGCTTCTGAAATGTTAAGTGGGTTGTTAGAGCAAATGCTGTATCTTTTTAAAGGACTCTATCGGTGCACTCTTTGAGGAGAGTGAAGTATGATGAATAAGTATAATTTATTGCATATAGTCTGGTCCTATAAGAAGAGTAAGACAGAACATCTCAACTCAAAACTTCTTACTTTCAGAAAGCTGTTCTTAGTTAAGTTTGCTTGTTGATTTAACTAAAGCTGGTTGTTGTAAACAAAATAGTGTCTTGGACACACTGAGATTTCATTCTGTAAATCCTTTTAAAGATTCATTCTTAGAAAATCTGAGAAATTTGCTGAAAAAGGTCTGGTGTGCCCTTAGAAATTCTAAATTTTTTACAGACTCTGAATTGCTATTGAAAGGCCATCAGGGACTCCTCAGCTGTTGGCCAATGTGAGAAATGTGGGTATTTGGGTGAGGTGTGTGACTGACTGTCACATTGCACAGCCACTGTTGCCGTTGATAAATGCAGAATGTTTCTGACATTTACATCTTCTTATTTCAAGATACTACAGACTGTCAGAGTTTCAAGCCAGAGGCAAGCTATTGGTATTGAGGTAAATTTCCTTTGAGTTTAAATCCTTGTATTCATTCACACGTGTGCTAACGAAAGACTCTGAAAAGTGATTCTTACCCTATTAAATTTCTGTAACTTTCAAATTTGTATGTTTACATTTGGAGTTTTCTGATCATTATTGAAAGGAATGAAACTCATAATGAGAGGAACCAAAACATTTAGTGCTTCAAAATTGGAAAAGGATGTTGAGTGGGAGCCATCCAGACCCTGAAAGTCTCAGTTTGGACTCAATTAGATCACTTGAGTCAACACGATGTGACAATTACTTTATTTTCTGTTCTCTGTCCTTTTTAAAGACACATTTAAGATTTCTCTTTAAGATTGGGCTAATATGTGGAAATTTGGAGTTAACTCCATAGGACTCATCTGTCTTGATAGAACACTCTTGTATCTGCTCAGTGAAGAGTGGTAATATCTGTTACATCTCCTAGTGTGATATAGTGCTATTTGCAAGTTAATGTCTGTGAAATGTTCTGTTTTTTTCTTTGAAGGTTGAACTAAATGAAATAGAATCACGGTGTGAAGAATACCCCTTGACACGGGCCTTTTGCCAGCTTATTAGCACCCTGGTGGAGAGCTCATTTCCTTCCAATTTGGGCGCAGGTCTGCGGCCCCCTGGCTTTGACCCTTATTTGCAGTTCCTTAGAGATTCTGTGTTTCTCCGATTCCGCACCAGAGCTTACCGAAGAGCAGCTGAAAAGGTTATGTTTAGAGAAACTTTTTTCTCCATATTCATTTCTTTTGCTTTTATCCAACGTGTAAAGGTTGTTAAATTCATTTTAGCTTTCAAAATTAGTAAAAAATCATGGAGATTTAGCTCAGTGGTTCTGGCACCTGCCTAGCAAGCACAAGGTCCCTGGTTCGATCCCTGGTAAGCACATATAGTAATACTGGGCGTGGTGGCTCACACCCATCAGCAATCAGTACTGCATACCACAATGCTTGGTGTGGTTGCTCACACCTGTAATTCCAGCACTCGGGAGGCAGAGGCAGGAGGATTGCTGAGTTTGAGGCTTGCCTGGGTATATAGTGAGCTTTGGACCAGCCTGTACTGCAAAACAAGACCCTGACTCAAAAAACAAAACAAAACAAAATTAAAAAAAAAAATCATGGTCTTGATTCTGAGCTCTTTGTGGTTGGACTAATTTATGTACATTAAAAATAAATTTGACTCGGGAGACAGAGACAGGCGGATTACTGAGTTCCAGGCTTGCCTAGGCTACATAGTGAGCTCGAAGCCAGCCTGAACTACAAAGTGAGACCCTGTCTCAAAAAAAAAAATAAATAAATAAATAAAATAAATAAATTTGAGCACTACAGTTAAAGCACTAACATTTCAGTGGTCAGTAATTTAATTGACATAAGTTCATCCTCATTTAGATTCTTAACAGATTTTGACTAAAATTGGACCAAAATGATGCCTTTTCTTGAAACACATTATTGCTCCTTACTGGGATGATTTAGGTTAGGGATTGAAAAACGCTGGAATTTGCACTGCAGTTTCTGTCTGTTAGTAGCATTTCTGGGTTGTGTTGTGTTGATTTGAGGGAAAGAATGTTGTGATTCTTAGGCATGGCTGCCATAGCTGAAGTTGAGGGAGCATTGACATGCCTGTATTGGCGCTACTTGCAGGACACCATCAAGGTCGTGGCATATTTCATCATGTGTAATTCCAGTATTATTTTGAGGCAGATTCTATTAATAATTCCCATTTCACAGATGGAGGCTTAGCAAAGTTAAGGAGCTTGCTTAAGGTCCAGGACCAGGTTTTAAACATAGGACTCTGACTCCAGATCCAAGCACATAACCACTAAGATATGTAAGAGTTAGTTCAGGTTCTGATGTTACTTACTTTAGTTTGTAATACTGTTAGCTCATAGGATACCCTTGAACATGTTTCTCTTTGGGAGTGTTTCTGCTTTATTATCGTAGTTTGCTGTTTTTTACTTCTTTGGTTTTTGTAGTATTAGTGATTATAAAAATAACATACTTCATGCTAATTTGGGGCAATATTTTTTTATTTTGGAGGAAAAATTTGGAAAATGGAAT
>PVIC010028192.1:12159-23494 GCA_004025085.1 Thryonomys swinderianus
TTTTGGAGACAGGGTCTCGCTTTGTAGTTCAGGCTGGCCCTGAGCTCACTATGGTGCCCAGGCAAGCCGCCGTGAACTCAGCAATCCTCCTGTCTCTGCCTCCCGAGTGCTGGGATTACAGGCGTGAGCCACCACGCCCAGCATTATATGTGGTAACCGGGGATCGAACTCAGGTCCTTGCGCTTGCAAGGCAGGCGCCAGAACCACTGAGCTAACCCTCCGGCCCATGAGATAGCTATCTTGATTTGTATTCCTTTATCATTTAACATGATGAAGATTTTTCATGCCATTACAGTTTCTTTGAAAAGTCTTTAGTGACTTCATCATTTCCATTACTTGTATCTAGCTTTCGTGATTGTAGCTTGTTTCACAATTAACTGTTATTGAGACAAGGACTTGTATGTAGTTCAGGTTGGCCTCGAACTCACTATGTGCCCAGAACCCACAGCAGTCCTCCTGTCTCAGCCTACAAAGTGCTGGAAATGTGCACCCCCATGCATAGATCATATGTTTATTTTTTGTCATTGCTTTTATAATTTTTGCTCCTTTGTAAAAATAAACACTGAAAGAAAACATTTATTTAAGCTCTAGAAGTATCTTGCTAATGTATTTCCTAACTTGATAAAAATAAGAACAACTGTGCCTCATGAATAAAGTCCTTTCAGATGATCAGTGATATAATTAAGTACTGGGTACTGGTCATTGTAGTCCCTTTGACAAAAAGTGCAAACACTTTTTTGTAATTTTTAAAAATTCCTTTCCTGTTTTTTCTTGAAAAGGTCATTATGACCTAAGTGTTTAGAGCTGTAGTCAGCATGATCTTTCTGAATGTTGTATTTTTGGCTCAGACGTAGCTACACTTCAAGTTCTGCAGCCTTCTTGGGCTGCCATTGATTTCAGTTCCATGTCCATGTGTTTACTCTAAAAAAGTTTCCCACTGTTTTTAGTATATTTTTTGTCTGAAAACTCTTCTTGAGTTTAACTTACATAACTATATTTTAGGGCAATAGTTTCTCAAAAAAACAGGGTTTGTATTGAGATAAGCAAAAAGTGTTGAGTGTTAGGGCATAGTTTGTATGCTTATCACTCAAGTCATTATTGTGTCATGATATGCCATTTTTAAACAACTTTCTTGAAAATTTTGGAAAATACAAAAAGTAAGTAATTTCAAAATAATAATAAAAAGCTACTCTAAAGTCCTATTATAAAACTTGAACTCCGGAAAAATTTTTTGTACTGGAAATAATGACTCTAAATAGTATTTTTAAAAACAAACCTGTATACAGTGACTAAAACCAGTCTTAACACATTATATGTTTCATTTTACTTGAAGTTACTACTTTGAGTCACAAAACAGGACTCCAGTCCTGAGTCTTTCTGGAGTCCGCTAATCACTTGTTGAATACTTCCTGCCTACCGCCCCTCAAATCCAACTTTCTGCCTCCACCACTGCCTCCGCCCCTTGAGATACACGCTGCTCCTTTATGCTCAGGCTTTCCTTTCTTGAGCCATTCTTCCTCCCGCTTCACAAGCCAGATCAGTGGTTCCACTACTTCCATTCTTTAGTTTGACTCTTCACTCTTCCCTTCCATGTCTAGCCTGGTTTAGCTGCCTTAAAGCTTTCCAAAGGCCCTATTCTCTCTGTAGGTATGGTATAGTCCAGAGTTTATCTGATCATTTTATGGATTTTTAAAGCAAAGCTTAATGTTACTGTACATACAGCCACACCTTTGTCCTTTGACATAATTTTTTCCCTTATTTGTAAATAGCTGTTTTTTGTTTTTTAATTTTGGTATTGGGGATCGAACTTGGGACCATGTGCTTGCAAGGCAGGCACACCAGAACCACTGAGCTAAATCTCCAGCCTGAAATAGTTTTTAAATGTATTTCTAACAAGGAAGTGGTAAAGGAGTTATTTGTGGGAAGCCTACCAGTAATTGTATCTTTTTTTTTTTTTTTTTTTTTTTGAGTCAGCGTCTCATTTTGTAGTTCAGGCTGGCCTGTAGCGCAGACAAGCCTCAAACTCAGTAATCCTCCTGTCTCTGCCTCTCCCGAGTTCTGGGATTACAGTGAGCCACCACACCCAGCCCTGTAGTATGTGGTGTTGATTGCTGGTGGGTGTGAGTCACCATGCCCAGCATTGTATGTGGTTACCCAGATCGAAGTCTTTTTCTGGAGGAAAAAATAGGAGGAGTTCAAAGCATGGTGAGGCTTGGGCTATTTGTTGTTACTGAAATAATTGTCTCTCTTTATAGTGGGAAGTTGCTGAGGTTGTTCTGGAGGTGTTTTATAAACTACTCAGAGATTATGAGCCTCAGCTTGAAGATTTTGTAGACCAGTTTGTGGAGCTGCAAGGTAATCTAATTCTTCTCAAACAAGATACCAGTTGTTTATAAAGCTATGTTTAGTTTATAAGTTATATATATTTTTATGTAAAATGTATACTTACAAGTTAAAATTTAATCTTTTATTTGACTGTTTTAATCATTTTAATGTTCTGTTCAAGAGAAAATAAAGTAAAATTTTAGTGAATGGATGTTTGTCCCCTTACACTTGGCATTGAAACTGTGGTCCCCACCAAGAAGTCTCAGATCTTTTCCACAGCTTCTGAGAAGCAACCAACTGTTACAGTCAAGGTCCGTGAAGGTGACAAAAAGACAATCTCTGACAAAAGGCATTTGTCTCCTGGGTACATTTGTCCTAACTGGAATTCCTCCCGCTCTTCATGGGTTCCCTCAGATTGAAGATTAGTGATAGATGTGAATGGCATTCTTTGGGTGACAGCTGACGACAAAGGTACAGGGAACAAAAATAAGATCACACTCACCAATGACCAAAATCTCCTGACACCTGAAGAAACTGAAAGAATGGTCAACGATGACTGATGCCAAGAAGTTTGCTGAGGAAGACAAAAAGCTCAAGGGGCTCATGGACACTAAGAATAAGTTGAAAAGCTACGCCTACTCTCTTAAAAACCAGATTGGTGATAAAGAGTGGGAGGCAAACTTTCCTTTGAAGATAAGGAGACTGTGGAAAAGCTATAGAGGACAAAATTAAATGGCTGGAAAGCCACCAAGATGCTGACATTGAAGACTTTAAAGCAAAGAAGAAGGCATTAGAAGAAATTGTTCAGCTTATTATAAGCAAACTATGGCAGTGCAGGCCCTCCCCCAACTGGTGTAGAGGATACAGCAGAAAAAGATGAGTTGTAGATACTGATCTGCAAGTGCTATAATATTATAAATATTGGACTCAGAAACTTTTGTTAGAAAAGTGAGAGAACTTAAGTCTCAAATGTAGTTGGAATCTTTACCATAGAGTGGAGTTGAAAATGCTATAGGGAGAGCATTGCATCAGACATTCTCTAAAAGGTGACTCACCAGTATGTGCAGATGAGAATTACTGCTTTATGGAGCTGGTGTCACCATCTGTAAATTGAAACTTGTCTTCATCTATGTAAGACTCATTTAATTTCATAAAAATCAGAAGTGTGACAGTTTACTAACACCCTCTCTTGGACTGCATTGTGTTTTGTTTAGGGGAAGAAATCATGGCCTACAAGCCACCTGGCTTCAGTCTAATGTATCATCTTCTGAATGAGTCACCAATGCTGGAGCTGGCTCTTAGTCTGCTGGAAGAAGGAGTGAAACAGCTTGATACCTACGCCCCTTTTCCTGGTATGTGCCTCCAAAACTTCAGTTTTGTTGCTCTTATCTTTTGTAAACTGAAGTTGAAATAGATGATCTCTGAAGTTCTTTTTTCAGTGTAAGCTTCTCTATCCTTGTGGTGTTTCCAGTTGTCACTAAAAGGAGTATATTTGAAATGAAAACAGGGTAAAGTGTAGACTTTCATTGTAGCTGCATCTCATTGGAGGGCCTATACATTTTTTTATTAGTTCATGTTTGTGGTGCATGATGATTACATTCAGTGGGGAGTTGGTACATGTACATGATGCATCTTTTTTTACTTCACCTTTCTCTCTTCTCCCTCCATCTCTTTGTCCCTTTCCCATTTGCAAAAGATCTACTTTTCTGTTTCCTATTATCTAGTGTTTTTCTCTATATTATTTACAGTTTGGGTTTCTTATATGAGAAAATACATGCTATTTAAGCTTATCTGTCTGATTTATTTCAGTTAGCATTATGGTCTTAGCAGTTTGGGCCAAATCATTCTTAGTGGTGATGCTGTCCTGTATGTTCTAGGCTTCTGTCCCCTAGATGCCAGTTGTACTTCGGACAAATGTTGCTAGGCACTGTTAGATGTTCTCTGGGACCAAGTCCCTTTAGTCTGAGAAGCACTGCTTTAAAGGGTCAGGGAAGAGGTAAGGGAAGCCATTCCATGAAAGTAACCTGGGTCACAGAATAACTGATTTATGTAGCTGAACAGATCTATGAAGTTGCTAGTGCAAATTTGAACAAGAAGGACCTTTTGAATCTAACATTTGTCCTTTATCTTATGACAGTGAGTTTCTGAGATTGATTTAGAAATTTCAAACTTCATTTTTTGGGTTGTAGGGAAGAAACACCTGGAGAAAGCTGTAGAGCATTGCCTTGCACTTCTCAACCTTACTCTGCAGAAGGAAAATCTCTTTATGGATCTTCTAAGAGAAAGTCAGCTGGCTCTCATAGTGTCTCCCTTAGAGCAGCTGCTGCAGGGAATCAACCCCAGAACTAAGAAGGCAGACAATGTGGTAAACATTGCCAGGTAAGTGACACTTGCAAGACAGAGATACACTGTAATGAACTGAGTCAGGCGGACAGCTTTGTGTTCTAGATCTTGTTGGACATCAAATGTACCACTTACTATTTTTTGACCCCTTTGACTCTTATTTTCTCTGGCTCCTGTAGTTTTAATAACTGAAATTTATAGTCTTATCTTGCTAATTTACTCTTTGTCCTAAAAAATTTGTCAGTCTGAAATGATCCAATATTTTTGTCTCCTCGAGGGAAACTGATTGCTTGGAGGATAGTGTGTAGGAAGAAAGTCAATTTCTCTCTCATTCCAATCTCTGTCTCTCTCCATTCTCTCTCTCTCTCTCTCTCTCTCTCTCTCTCTCTCTCTCTCTTTCTTTCTCTCACTCCCTCTCTTTCCTTCTCTCCCTTCTTCCTTCTTTATCTACTAGGTTTTTTGTTTTTTGTTTTTTTCTGTTTGAGACAGGGTCTTGCTTTGTAGTTCAGGCTGGCCCTGAGCTCACCATGTAGCCCAGGCAAGCCTGGAACTCAGCAATCCTCCTGTCTCTGACTCCCGAGTGCTGGGATTACAGGCATGAGCCACCACGCCTGGCACTGTGGTATGCGGTATTGATTGCTGGTGGGCGTGAGTCACCATGCCCAGCATTGTATGTGGTTATCGGGATAGTACTCAGGACCTTGCGCTTGCAAGGCAGGTGCCAGAACCACTGAGCTAAATCTCTGGCCCAGTGTATACTAGTTTTTTGCTTGGTTGTTCATTGCTTGCTTAACATAACATGTTATTGTGCATGTGTTGTGTCCACATCTAGTGAACTCATAGTTATATTCTGTTAGGGCCTCCTTAATGGCCTCATCATAACTGTATTGGCTGTATATCCAAGAACCCTATTTCTAAACAAGGTCACTATGACCTAAGATTCAACATACAAATTTTGGAGGGATATGATTCAGCGTAAAACTGGCTGTTTTTAGCTAATACGGAATATTTCTAATATATCTACAGTGCTGTATAGGTAGGGAAATAATAAGCCATGTGTGCTCACATTGTTCTTCAATATTTTCTTGTTCCAAAGATACCTGTATCATGGGAACACAAATCCAGAATTGGCTTTTGAAAGTGCCAAGATCCTCTGCTGTATCTCTTGCAACTCCAACATTCAGATAAAATTGGTTGGTGATTTCACACATGACCAGGTAACTGATTTTGCTCCTGTGTGTTTCTCTTTTTTATTTTAGTATTTTGGAGACAAGGTCTCACTTTGTATTTCAGGCTGGCCCTGAACTCACTCAGTATGTAGCCTAGGCTAGCCTTTAACTCACAGCAGTGCTCCTGCCTCTGCCTCTCAAGTGCTGGGATTCCAAGTATGAGCCACTACATCCTGTGCTCCTATTGTTTTCAGTATATTCTGGTACATGTGGCAGTTTCCATGAAGAAACCATTAAGAATTCTTAAGAGCAAATATGTTTATAGAAGACAGGAAAAGCCTACTCATTGCTTAACTGTGACTTGTATTGGGAGCTCACACCATTCACAGTGATGAATGGTAAGTGGTATATTCATAGTACACTATGTGTACTGCGGCATGTGACAGTATAGACTATGGCATGGCTGCTACTCTAAGCATGTTCAAAATGATTGTGTTTGTGGTTGATCCTGCGCCTGTCAGTTGCAGGCTTCTGTAGTTCTGGGTGTCTCACTCTTGTGAACACCGCCTTCCATGGTCACCCAGTGAGCCACATCTGTGTCATCTCATGGGATACCACCCTGGAAAATGTTTTAAAGTGTTCTTTTAATACTATTCATAATAGTTTTACTTTTGTTCGCTGAATAGCTGAAGTGGGAGAATCTGCTTCTTTTTTGCTCTGTACACATTTACCCATGTGTCTCTGTGTGGAAAATCACTATTTCAGCAAAGGATCTTATTGTGTCTTCTGGCATAATATTTTTAAAACAGGAGTTTTAGCTCAGTGGTTCTGGCGCCTGCCTCGCAAGCGCAAGGTCCTGAGTTCGATCCCTGGTAACCACATACAATGCTGGGTGTGGTGACTCACATCCACTAGCAACCAGTATCACATACCACAATGCCGATGTGGTGGCTCACGCCTGTAATCCCAGCACTAGGGAGGCAGACACAGGAGGATTGCTGAGTTTGAGGCTTGCCTGGGCTACATAGTGAGCTCAAGGCCAGCCTGAACTACAAAGTGAAACCCTGTCTCAATAAAAAAAGAAAAAAAACAAAGAAAACAGAACCTCTTTTGTCACTTTGGGCAGGACAGATCTTCATTTTGTGGGTAATAATACCTGATACTGCTAGGCCACTACTTGTTAGGAGACCTCTAGTTGTGACACCTCAGAATGGCTCCATATCCTTTTACGTGCCTTCTGGGTAGTGCCACCCAGGCTGAGAACCACTGTTTATAGTAGGTATAGCCATTTAGTTAAGAATCACTGTAGGAAGTGTAGGTGTCTAGTCAGTGTTTTGGAATGGGACATCATGTGATAATCAGGAGATCCTGAAGATTCTTAGTTTCTTGACATTAATTTTAATATATGTTATTATTGACTTTAACAACCTGCTAGATTTCTCTCCTCCTTCCCTCCCCCCCACTGCTTCCTTCCTTCCATTTTGAGACAGGGTCTTGCTAAGTTGCTCTGACTGTCTTTGAACTTGCATCCCCTGTGTTGGCTTCCCAGAGTGCTGGGATTATAGAAATGTACTATAATGCCTAGTGCATCCTACTAGGTTTCTGAAGGGGAGGTTAGCCAGGAGATATAAAACTGGTGATAAGTAAAATATTTGTAGGAAGAAGATGAAAATTTTATTTTATACTTTAGTTACAAATGTATAAAATTGAGTATATAATGAAGATTCTGTGAAACAAATTTAATACTATTTTTAAAGTAATTTTGATATATTGGGAAGAAAATTAGGGGAAGCAAGTTTTGAAACCAGTAAAGTTTTGAATTTTTCATTTCTTCGTTTCTATAGAAATCTCACTTATAACAATTTAAGTTATTAAGTTTTCTATTAATTAAAACATAACTAGGGCCTAAATACTTGACTAGCTTTGCCTTTTTTTAAACAGACAAATATATGTAAATGTCCTGTATTTAGTATGCTTTCTATAATATTTAGAAGCTTTATGTTAATTTATCATTTTTTGGTCTGTCTCCATTTAGAGTATAAGCCAGAAACTGATGGCTGGATTTGTGGAATGTTTGGATAATGAAGATGCAGAAGAATTTGTACGTCTAGAAGAGGGTATGTCTCAGATTAACAGGTTGTTTTATTTTGTGTCTGTGTGTGGGTGGGGGGGTATACACACTTAATGTAAAGAAAAAATTAAATATATTGACTTTAAGGATTTTTTCCTTAAGGAGTCCAACCAGTATAATGACTAATGAAGTAAACTGGTATAAAGAAAACAAAGAGGCTTGGAGTACTATTTTCTTTTTCACCTAGGACTGAGAATTGGCTCAGGACCTACACAGTGAGCTATATCCCTAGCTCTGCTTTTGGATTTTGAGACTGGGCTGCAGTGTGGGACCCTCCTGCCTCTGATCCTTTAGTGCTAGGATTATAGGCATGTGCCACTGCACTCAGCTGGAATACATGTTTTATTTTTTTATTTTTTTTGAGACAGGGTTTCGCTTTGTAGTTCAGGCTGGCCCTGAGCTCACTATGTAGACCAGGCAAGGCCCGAACTCAGCAATCCTCCTGCCTCTGCCTCCCAAGTGCTGGGATTACAGGCATGAGCTACCGCATCTGGCACTGTGGTGTGTGGTATTGATTGATGGTGGGCATGAGTCACCATGCCCAGCCCACTATTGTTGTATGTGGGTACCAGGGATCAAACCAGGAACCTGGTGCTTGCTAGGCAGGTGTGGAACCACTGAACTAAATCTCCGGCCCATGTTTTATATTTTTAAATTTGACTTTCATGTTAGCTTTGTATTGTTATGTACTTTTGTGATTTCCACATTAAGGATCAGAGCTTGAAAAGAAATTAGCTGCGATTCGTCATGAAACAAGAATCCACATCTTGAATCTTCTCATAACCTCTCTGGAACGCAATCCACCCAACCTCGCTCTCTACTTACTGGGCTTTGAATTGAAGAAGCCTGTCAGTACCACTAACCTGCAAGATCCAGGTATAGACATAAGACGCATGCATATGTATTGGCCTATTTGTGTATTTAGGTGGTCATTTATTAGATGTATGGGTTAGTCTTTAGGACTTAGATTGAACTTTGGAGAGTTGACATTTGTCACTTTATTGTATCAGTATGTGAAAGAGCAGTTCAGCAGGATGTAGGTTTCCAGAATTTGACTTCTTTTGTTTGATTTGAGGTCCCAGATACTCACTTATAGAAGCAGGTGCTTTACTATTAACCTATTCCCCCTTGCCTTTGGGTGGTACTGAGGATTGAACACAAAGCCTTTGCTCTGACTTACATTTCCAGCCCCTTTTTAAAAAGTTTTTAAAATTTCTGTATGGAGTATTGTTAAATTCCCTTGCTGGACTCAAATTTGTGATCTTCCTGCCTCATCCTCCCAGAGTGCTGGGATAACTGACATATACCACTATGCCTGGTGCCCCATTCCTTTCTAAATTGTATTTTGAGACACAGAATCACTAAGTTGCTCATGCTAGCCTCAAACTTGCAGTCCTCTCGCCTCAGCCTGCCAGACAGCTGCAATTAGAGGCACAAGTTGCCTGCTCCAGAATTTGACTTCTGTAAAGGCAAGCTAAGGTTCTTAAATGCAGAAAACCTACCAGAAATGATGAATTCCTTTTGACTTTCATCTAGGAGTGCTTGGTTGCCCCCGGACATGTTTGCATGCCATCCTGAACATCTTGGAGAAAGGGACTGAAGAGAGAACAGGCCCGGTGGCAGTGCGAGAGTCTCCTCAGCTGGCTGAGCTGTGTTACCAGGTGCGGGTGTGCGCTTTCAACAGACAGGAAAATTAGGTTCTTTTGATGAATTTTTTACCAGGTAGTGTACAAACTCTCTTAACAGTATGAATTCTCTAGGGATATTAAAGTTGCTTTTCCTAGTGGTGAGAGCACGACTTATGAGCATCTCATTGAGTCCTATTTGTGCCCGGTCGTGTTTTGAGACGTCCCTGAATCTGAGTTTATAGTCTGGGGGATGGGCTCTTGTGAATCAGGGTAAGTGAAAGTGTTCTAAGAACCATGTGAACCAAGGAGTCCTTGCCTTATTTGTTTAATGTGTTTTAAGAACCAGAGTTCCTGGACCGGAGATTTAGCTCAGTGGTTCCGGCGCCTGCCTCACAAGCGCAAAGTCCTAAGCTCGATCCCTGGTAACCACGTACAACGCTGAGCATGGTGACTCAATGCCCACCAGCAATCAACACCACATACACAGTGTGGACGTGGTGGCTTATGCCTATAATCCCAGCACTTGGGAGGCAGAGACAGGAGGATCGCTGAGTTCGAGGTTTGCCTGGGCTACATAGTGAGCTCAGGGCCAGCCTGAACTACAAAGCAAGACCCTGTCTCAAAAAAAAAAAAAAAAGAACCAGAGTTCCTGAGATGTGATTGCTTCTCCATTCAGGTACACTGATTCATGTTTTCCAGCCATCAACCTCTTGGTGAGATGGAGGCATAACTTTGGTACTCTCTTCTCTATTTTTTAAATGTTTTACTATTTTCTTTTTGTTTTTTGTTTTTTTTTGTAGTAGTCCATAAGCTCACCCCTGTGTTCAACCTCAGTTAGAATATAGTTTTACAAGAAACACCTTCTATTTTTAATGAAAGGTATTTTATTCATCTGTAGGTTTATACCTTACCTGGCTTCAGAAACAAATTTAAACCTCTAGGATGAACTCATTAGCTGGGTGTGGTGGCACACATCTGTAATCGCAGCACTGAGGAGTCTGAGGCAGGTGTATCCCTGGGAGTTCTAGGCTAGTCTGAGCTACATAGTATAAGTTCAGTCTGAACTATCTAGAGACTAAAAACAGAAAAGTACAGACAAGTTTGTTAACGAAAATCTGAGTGTAGCAAAGGTACATAGTTCGAGTCTTACTGATGCCTTCATCATCCTGTAATAGAAGGTTTGCTGGGTGAATAGTTTAAGGCTAAGTGTTAAGCTTTTGCCTCCTTTCTAAAGAGGATCCTTAGGGTCTGAAGATTTAGTTCAAGTGTTACCACGCCAACCTTGGTCGCACAAGGGCTCAAGTTTGATCCCCAGTACTGCAAAAAAAAATAAATAAAAGAGGATCCTTAAGGGGATGGAGATGTTCCTGCTTTAGGCACTAGGAGGGGTCCCAGTGGATGCACCTCAGTAGAATGGGTTGTGCTTTTTGAATCCATCTAACAGTATTTCTTCTCTGTCTTGTTAGCTTTGTGTCTGATACACTGGACTTGTTTTGACAAGACCAGTTTTGGCCTTTGATTTCAGAGTATCAGAACAGTGTCAAAGCTCTGTGAGACTATTGTGCCTCTGCAGCAGAGCTGTTTACTTTTCCTGTGTTCCCTTTCTCTTCTTGTACTTAGTTGCGTACAATACACATACAACTTTGTGTCTTTTTGTTCCCTGTGTAAACTTGCAGTGTTGTAACAAAATGATTTTAAGTGGTTTCTAGTTTATTGCATTGCTTTAGTGAACATCTTCT
>PVIC010028193.1:0-23383 GCA_004025085.1 Thryonomys swinderianus
GAGAGAGAGAGAGAGAGAGAGAGAGAGAAAGAGAGAGAGAGAGATTTCAAGAGGATCCTGAGTAGCTGAAATGCTTAATCGAGGACACAGTCTCATCACCACCTCTCATCGCCTCCTCCCCCATCCACCCCAGGGGCCATCCTCCTCCAGACCGGCAGCAGTACCATGGCACCATGCCGAAACCGCCACACGGCACACACCAGAGTCTGCTCCTGCTCTGTATTCACACTTTGTCTCCACCTGTTAGCTGACTTTCACCAACCACCACTAGGGTACTACATTCCACATACAGAGACCCACAGCCTCTCAAGCTTTATTATGTCCCTTGCTCATGCTCTTGCTGCCGAACTATCTGACAAAAGGATGAATATGTTTCAGAGAACCTGCTTACGGGAGGAAGACTCATGTCCCATTTTGACCACATCAAATATATTAGTTCACTTACGGCAAAGCTAAAGTGTGCTTATCTTGAAGGAAAAACAAAATAATTGCATGTGGGTTTCCCTGGTACTTAGCACAGATGTCCGGAGCTCTCAGAGCAACACTGTAATTGACAATACGTTGTAGTTCCGAGAAAAGCGGTTAATGTGGAAACTGTCTACAGGAAGTTTAAATCACCACAGACAGCTAGGTTGGGTAAGATGCTAAAGAGCTTGACAAACTGTGAGAGCTTGAATCTATACAAAAAGCATATCAAGAATTAGGCGATGTCCTAACAAGAGAGTGTTCTAAGATATATTTCAGGAAAAAAAAAAAAGGAAAAAGAAAACCTTGATAAAAGATATTCTGTGGTGTTAGGGTTGGAATAGGACAAACCAGCTCAGGGAGTGAAAGGCAAAAATTGGGCAAGACTGGGTGAGTGGAAAGCTTGTCTTAGATGGGATCTAGTGGCAGTTTGTGTACAGGGAAGTACAGGGTAAGGAGCATTATTGGGTGTCAGGTCCAGGGTGAGCCACTGCATCCTGGTTTCTAGCTCCTTCCCCACCACAGATTCAGGTTGGGTCATCAGCCAACCCTGTTCCAGCCCCTTCACACACCAGCCCCCCTCAAGCAGAACATCTGCTACCTCCGCTGGAACCAGCTCCACCAGCTGTCAGGCCTCCATCCTGCCGACCACTGTCCAGATGCCTCTGCTTCAGGAAAGCCTCCTTTGCTGGATTCGAGCCATCTCCCGCTTTGATAAGATCCCACATAGCAGTCAAAGGTGACGAAGCACTCTGCACTTCCTCACATGACACTTATCACACTTTGTCATTATATTTCTATGGGTGTTGAAATGTTATTAGTATGTTATTAGCCTCAACTAATGTGAATTCCAAGGAGGACAGAATTTCTGTCTGTTTTGCTCATCTCTGTATCTTCAGTACTCATCAAAGCTTGGGGCTGTAGCTCAGTACAAAGAACCTGATTCAATACCCACACACACACACAAAAGCAAGGTGTCAGTCAGATACATGGTAGTTAATAAATCTAAATCTAATGAAGGAAAGAAAAAATCAATAAAAATAGATTTCAGTAAGACAACATAAGAAAAAAAGGATTTACAAGAGAATAAAACAAGGTTGAGTGACAAACAAACAGCAAGCCCTCTGGGATAGGAATTTTGGAGGGAAGTGGAGACTGAGAACCAGTCACGAACAAGGAGGTTGAGCAAACTGACCCTGGATGTGTTCAACCGAAACTCAGCCATGTTTAATGTAACATCGCTTTATAGTCAGTTAGACTATTACCTGAAGACTAGTTTCTCTCTGCTGCCCAGACAACAGACTAGATGGTAGTATAAAGAATGGAAAAGTCCTGTCTTTCATAAGACCTCATTCCTTTTTAATGACAGTTGCATTACAGGGTGGCCCTATTCAAATCTTATTTCTTTATAGAGTGTACTGGTATACTTTATCATCTCTTTCATCATGAGAATTTGTACCTACATGTGACATATCTTCATTTCTATATTTTCCTCCTTCCCGGTCCTCCCTTTAACTCCTCCACCCCCATATATATATGCTTTCTTTCCATTTTTTCTTTTACCTTTCCCTTCATTACTTTCCCCTGCCCCTCTTCCCTAGTTCCCATTCCCCTTTGAACATTATCACTGCACCTGCCTTGCAAGCACAAGGTACTAGGGGTTGAACTTAAGTCCTGTGTTTGATTTCCACTATTGGAAAAAAAAAAAAGCCTGCCCTGCTCATATCTTGAGCTTGTTTCCCATCAAAATGTTCTACATGAGAACAAGAGCATAATAATGGTTTCACACTGATTTCTCTGGGTCGTATTCATTCCAGCACTTCAAGAGATTACCCAAGGTACTCTGGGTGAACCAAAGAAGCATGCAGTGCCTTTATGCTTCTAGCAAAATGAATATAATCATATTATCTCCTTCATAAGATTGTGTTGTGTAACACTGTATTAGGTACTTTAAGAATATCTGGAATATACGTTCCTAAATGTTAACTAGGATTACAACCATGATTCTAATTATTCTATTTATTTGCTCTAAGGCTAAACATATATGAGTTGTACAAGGAGTAGGATAAAGAACATATCATTATCATCAGCTGGTTGGCTTTGGCTTGTTCCTCTATGGCTTTTTTTTGTCACCATTAAAACAGATCTGAGTAGAGCTCTATTAAAGCAGCATCATAATTAAGAGCCCCATTTGCCAAAGGGAAATTGGAAGAAGCCTGTGTGGTACTGTATGTGCTGAAACAGACACCCGGAGAGCCAGTCTCATTACCAGTTGATGTTGACTGAGTTTGTACAACTTTCTGTCCAGATTCTAGGAAGCAGCCTAGAAGAATCTCCAAGACCCCAAGACCCAGTCTTCGGATCGAGTTCGCGTGTCTGCCCAGAGAAAGGACAACTTTGGAACAGATGAGATCCTGCAAGTAGCAGGTTTATAGAGAAAAGTTCCAGTGGCTCTATGCATCTACTGTTTTGCAAGCAAAAGAAAAAAATGGTCAAAATGATTTCCTATTACTTTTCCTTGGTGGAATAGAGCAAAAGATAGAGCAGCTGACTTGTTCATGCTCTGCCTAGAGAACTACTTACAATAGGAAGAATGTAAGTTATTTCAGTCGAAGTTGGAAATGTGTCATTGAACTATTTAAAGCCAATTAATTAACTGAACGCTTAAGAACCGTAGCTCAAGTTATGAATACTACTCTCTTGTCCCTGCTGGTGTTGATGTAAGAAAAACTTTAAGGGCTGAGATTTGATAAAGTGCTATGGTTTTCCTTCTAAAAAGGATTCCCTATTACCTATTTAGCTTGAAAATCCCAAGTATAAAGCCATTCCCTAACATTTTCAGCTTCTGGTTGGGTAACACCTGGCCTGTTCTAGTCCATAATTCCCCGTTCAGGAAAGAAGAAGTGTGTTTAAGTTTACCCTTGAGGGCCGAGGACTTTGTTATTGTTACAGAGGCATAAACTTGCGTCCTTAGAGATGGGTGTCTTAGAAATCAAAAGTATTTTTTATTGTTTACAATTTATATTTGCCAAAGGCTGTGAGCTCCCTTGGGAAACCAGAATACAAGCACAAGGTATGTGTGTAATTAATAACTCTTCAGTGGGGATTATAGTCTCTCTGGGTAAAAGCATATTTACACTTTGACACACATGCAAGATAGTTAAATGATTTCAAAACAATGCAGTTGCATTCCCTCTGGACATAGGGAGAATTTATTTGTAGAAGACTCAAGAGTATGGATGGAAGCTATTGCAGACAGGAAGTAGCAGTGCAATTCCAGCCTGGAGATGACACCACCTCTTCACTCCTAGCTGGCACTGAGTCTATTCTGCCTACTAGGACAGAAAAGAAGCAGCATAATAGGCATCAGGACTGTCTGCCAGGAATCCAGTCCCAGAGAACCATGAACCAAAGCAGGAAACTCAGCCACTGTTTCCAGTTTTTCCATACATAAACAAGCCCACAAATTATATATATTTAACCCAAACAGAAGGATATAGTAAAAAACTACAGAGGACTAAGCTGTCTACAGCAAGAACACATTTGAGAGGCTTCATTTAGTTTTAGATAAATTGCAATTTAATAACATATTAGCTTCTGACTAATACTAATAGTGATAGACAACCGTATTTGTGTGAAACATTAAAAGGGCTTTTCAAACCATTCCTTCAGCCTTGAATTATTCATGAATATCTACATGAAATAACTTTTTTAAGTAGCCTTTGAGCCCTCTCTTCCCCTGAAAAATGCTATTTCTCCACCCTCCTATCACCATTGATCACCAAGACCACACAGTGTGTTGCCTTGTTTTACCACAAGTTACCGACCTCACTTTCAACTCACCTTTCTTCCCTTTAAGTTCTTCATAACGTTCGGGGAACAGCATTATGTTTGCAAGAGCTCTGAAGGCCCTCAATTGAACTATACTCTCTGGCACTTGTCAGGTCATTTAGAAGTGACAGAATCCGGCTCCCTTTAACTGTATGAAACTGACACGTCATCTAAATGCCTTACTTCCCAGCTGCAAAATAAGGATATTAATATCTGCTTCTCTGATATTTTGTTAGCACTCAGGAAAAAAAAAAAGTACTGTGCTGCTCCAGACTTTGAACAGTGATTTTCCAGAAACTTGATTGCTGGCACTGTGCCTAAGGACCTAGTAGCTCTAAATGTTGTATCAAGTTTGAGGTTTATATTTCATACCTCATTAATATCACATGACTCTTTGGGGAAGAGATCTGGACGTGCTCACCCTGGACCACACTCACCCCCAAGTGAGCCATTCTGAATCCTAGGAGCTCAGCAGAGGAAAGTCATCAAAGTTCTTTGCAAGTTTTGCAAAACCCTGCTAGTTTCTCAATGTGTGTCTCAGGCCAAACCTTGGTACATACACGTAGATCCAATAATTTTACATCTAGGAATTAAGCCAAGGAAGTAGTTAAGGCCTCAAGACCTCAGACTAACAGATGGTACCATTTAAAATTGAAGTAAAATGTTAAAATCAACCCAAAGTTTAACAGTAAGAGAAATACAAATAATCAAATACAGTTAACTGCCATTAATAAAAATATGTAAAGATAATATTATTTCTACCACCTAGTATTAATTAGCAGTAATTTTAAAGAAATATATCCAGGGCCGGAGGGTTAGCTCAGTGGTTCCGGCGCCTGCCTCGCAAGCGCAAGGTCCTGAGTTCAATCCCTGGTAACCACATATAATGCTGGGAGTGGGGACATGCCCACCAACAATCAACACCGCATAACACAATGCTGGACGTGGTGGCTCACGCCTGTAATCCCAGCACTCGGGAGGCAGAGACAGGAGGATTGCTGAGTTTGCGGCGGCTTGCCTGGGCACCATAGTGAGCTCAGGGCCAGTCTGAACTACAAAGTGAGACCCTGTCTCAAAAGCAAAAAAAAAGAAAGAAATATATCCAATCTTAACATGTCTAAACTCAATTATTCATATGCACTAGTAGACAGGTAAACATCACTATTGATTATGACCTTTATATTAAGCACTCCACTAAATGCTTTACCTAGGTTGTTGCATTTAATCCTCACAATAACTCTTGAGAATGGGTATTGTTTTCAATTTGTAAATGAGAAAAATAAATGTCAAGTATATTGTGACTTAACCAAGGTCCAAAGCAGTTGGAGGGAATATTATCCTAATATTTTGCCTTCAATTCTGCTAATCAATACATAGCACAAAATCTAAAACCAAAATATTATTCTACCTTCTTTTGGTGATGTTTTGAAAGATTATTTGTCATTTCTCCTTTCTGAATGGATTTATTTCTCTTAATTTCTCTTCCTTAAAGGTATACACTGTGATGCATTTTGAGACTATCTCTGAGGCAGAGATCCCAGAAGCAGGTGTCAAGGCTGCATCTGCTTATGTGTAAGTGTCAACACAAGCCGTAGTGCATTTGCACCCAAATTTCTGATGAGCAGAACCCCATTGGTGTGATTCAGGGGCCCACTGTCCTGTTACTTACAGATCCTGCAGTGCCAGCTGCTGTTCCTTTTGCCGTTCAGCAAGAAATCCCTCCTGGCAGCCTGTATGTACCTTCTGCTGAGACACCTCCCCTCTATGGTGTGGATCTTTAAATGTGAACTAACTCTCTGTGAAACAGCTGGCCTGGAAGCCTATGCCTTAATTAGCTATTTTCCTTGGCTGTTGATGCTCAGTGAACTCACTTTGCGAAAAGTCTAGCTCATGAGATGAAACAATAGTGCCAATTGTCTAAACTCTGGTTTTCAAAGGAGATGTAGTTTGTGAATATATGTGTGTACGGTGTGGGGACATGCCAATATTTCAGACCCCAGTTGTCAGGAGCTATACCGTGCCATGAAAGCTGCAGTCTATACCACGGTGGTCAAGAACACAGATCTAAGAGCAGAGCATCTGCTACCAAGTATCTTGACCTGCCACTGTGCATTCACATAAACCTCTTTTCATTATTTGTGAGTTGAGATGCTACACATAGCATCTACCACAGAATAGTACACCTGGAGCCTGACATCTAATAAGTGCTGCATAATTTGCTTCTTTATAACTGTCTTTTAGATGTAAGACACATAGAAAGTCCTTGATAAATATTGTAAATCACATTTTATGGAGAAACAGTATCTCGGGAAAATGCAACTTCCAAATATAGTTGAGAAAGGGTTAACAACGGAACTGAAAACTTTTCACTTATTTTTAAGTAAAACATAAAACTAAGGTATAAAAACAAAACTTTACACAGTCGTGGAGTACCATGTGGTATTCTGCTACATGTATATATCGTGCAATGTTTAAATCAGGCTACAGATACTTGCCTTCTCAAACATCTATTCTTTCTTTAGGGAAAAGCTTTTGTAATCCTTATTATCTGTCATGACCCCACTAGAACATGCTCCTGTCTAGCTTGGCCCTAGTAACCCTTGATGGGCCCTTCCCCACTTCCCCTTTCCCCCAGTTTTCTCCTGCCTTAGGTAACCACCATCCTAGCGGTAATGTCTGTGTGACCAGGTAGGTAGGTTCCACCTAGTGTGAGATCCCATGCTAATCGTCTGTGTACCTGACTTACTTCAGTTACCAGACACAGGTGAGAGCTGTGTCTTTGGGCATTCTGTATGTTCTTCCTTATTCATATTACAATACTTAGGAGATCAGAGGTAGACACTGTCACTCTCGATGGCCATTGTCTCCAGGAAATTATGACTCTTGCACAGTTACAGCTCTGGTGGTCTCAGGTAGGAAATGACATTTCTCCTGTCTCCTGTACTGATGTCCGAGTCCCTGCAACTCTCAGACAAGTAACCAGAAGCTGACTTGAAGATGGACACAGTTAGACATAGCAGATTAAAAGACTCCCCGTACCTGAGGGGCTTGGTAGGAGACGTCTGACAGCAATAGACAAGAGTTCAATCACAGAACACAGACCCAAGCACTCAACTATCTTGAGGATGACTTCATTATGGTGTAAAATAGACATTCGTGTTTCTTGTACTGACATAAAGCTCCTTACAGGACAATGGAACACTTTTAGTTGGTAATTGCAATAAAAAAGGAAAATTTATCCGGCAAAACAAATACTGCAATAGTGGTATTTTGTTTACACATTAAAGCAAAATTTAAGGGGCTGAATCTTCCTGATTTACTCTCTGCCCTCAAGTTCTGCATAAGTTGCAGGAGGCCCACGGTACAGCACAGAGCTGCTGTTGCCACTAGCACTGCTCTCTCAGTCCTACTGAGGCAGTCTGGAGGATTCTTGAGGATGGGGCTTGTCCTGAAGGCAACCCTCACAGGCCTCACAGTTTTTCTCCTAGTAATATATGGGCACACATTGCTTCTCACTGAAGTGTCCACACATAGATGTCCATTCTGGGGCTTTTACTGTCCTGGGCCCATTGGGGTGTGGTGAGTGTTGACAGGCAGCTATGCTGATGGATTCTGCATCCCCTAAATAGCATGCAGAATCACTTAGATACAGTAAGAAGAAGCCCTGTGGCCCACAGTGTTCCCACCAGACTAGAAGAGCTGGTGATTCTGGAGGCTGTTCCTTGATGAGCTGAATGGGAATCTTTGGGAAGGAGCCTGGGTAGGGAGCATGTAGGAGATGCACTGTCAGGCTACCCTAGGGGCTTTCACACCATCCAGGATCCCCTGACTGCTGGCTGCCCCACCTCAGCATCTGCAGAGTCAAAATCTGCATTTCCAGCTGTTTCCTAAGGGACCTACACTGTGATCCAGGGAAATGAGTTTGAGGATCTGGTTCAGAGAACTGCACCAGCTCTAGAGCAGAGCAGAGGAAGAGAGACGAAACTGAAGGGGGATGGGTTGGGGAGCAGCTGGGAGTTGGGCCTGGGATCACCCCTCATCATCTGATCCCACTACAGGTCCTACCACGCACATCCTGAGCTTTCTAGCATGGTCCCTCTCAGTTCTAACCTCCTCACCAACAAATCTGTACACTACTGAGGCCCACATCACCTTTGAGAAAAGGCTGGAGAATTAATTGGGATATTTACCTTTATAACAACCCAGAAAGTGAGAACCAAAACAAGTTATAAACTTTAGACTGCTTTAAATGTGGTAGTTACACCACTATAAGATTTCTTAAATTCAAGTACTTCTCTTAGTTTCTATTTAATGTAGTCATCACTCTCTGGGGAAGTTTTTAAAATCCAAATGTATCAGAGTTTTGAAGATATTATTTGAAGTTACTATTTTAACCTAGCATACAGAAGATAAAGAAGTAGAATGCTAAAATTCAAGAATATATAAAACAGATATTTAAATTCCTAAATACACTTTATTAAGTAAACCAATATGATTTAGAATGACTCATTGGCCTTCCTGTTTTTCTGTAATTCAAAGGTCTTTTAAGGTTCTACTAAAAGTTGTGATCCTGTCCTCAGAACAGACCCACAGATATCAGGGGTTCTAATACTAGGCAAGTTCCTAGGCATGAGTTGGGGGTATCAAGACCCTATCCCCCACTGTAAGGTGGGGAGTTGAAATACTGAAGCTGGTCCTGTGTAGAAAGTAAGCATCCTTTGTCTCTGACCCAGAGTCCAGAATAAAGGGAGAGCCAGGATCAGCAGCTAGTCCCACCCTGAACCCAATTCCCACACAGGATTTCTATCTCAGAGCTGTCCTGATTGAGGAGCTCATATCGGAGCAAGAAGACCCTTTGTGAAGACCTGCTGCCAGCCCCGTGGTGATGTCCCTACTATCTCAATGCCACAGTGAAAGGGCTACTCAAAGGTCGGCAACAAATTGTGGTAGTCATTGCCCAAGACTATCTTGTTGCCAAAAAAAGACCTTACAGAGGAAGAGGTGGTTTAAGTAGTATTTGAAGATAGACAGTCACTTCAGACATTCCCTGTGTTGACCTTACTGTCTTTAGATGCAAGACAGTGTTTTTGAAGGTAAGAAAAATGGAGGAAATGAGTTCCATCGGAATCACAGAAATTACTGTTGTCCAATTATTTTAAGAAAATGAATTAGTTTCCCTCACTAATTGTAGGAAGTCTACATAATCCTGTGTTTGTGTGAAAGAAAATGACACCTTAGCAAAGCATGGAATTTTAAAAAACTCTCCATATGTATAGTTTAATCATTACCTTCACTTATCCAACTATTCTCAGGTTTGGTATAGTCTGCTATATTGTCATCTGACACTTTTAGAAGAGTAATGGATACATGAGTAGCTGCAATATTTACACATTAGTAAAAGTCGATTATTTTCAGGAGGCAGAAATAAAAGGGTGTGTGGCTGACAATGGTTTCATCTCTGAGGCTATCGAACCTGTTTAACAAGGAATAAAGGATAACAAGAACTACTGGAGAATGAATGAGTTAGTCAGTGAACTGTTGCTTACATGACAGTCCTGAGAACATTCACAGTTCAGAGAGGAGGACCTGCAGGGCACTCAGTCCTACCCAGGCAGTTCTGCTAATTGTGCCCTCCTTTCTGGCTAAGGCCCGTGTGCCTTCTGAATTGTTCCCAGGCCAGTCGTAACTAATCAATGGGAGCTGCACTGAACAAGCCATGCCTGGACAGGCATTGTTTGAAATAATTGAAAGTCACCAGCTCATTCATGTCAGCATTCACTAGATGCTGGTTCCGAGTGATGCCTGCCTCAGGCACCCTTTGGAGCGAGCTCTGACTAACAAACCCCCTTCTGTCATGTGCCATGGATGAAACATCTCAACAAACTGTGTCATCACAGATTTTTGGTTATTTCTTTCAGTTAAATAACCAGCACCGGCCAGCAAGCGTACTTCTGAATGAGCAGCAAACTGTTTCTAGCATGTTAGCAAGGAAATAAAAACTATCAAACAAAGATAGCAAAAAGGAAGGGCCAGTGCCTGATGGCTCTAGAAAAGGAAGTGGCCGTTCATCTGAAAGTGCGTCAGAACTGTCACTCACTGCTTAGCCTGTGACTGCCTCAGTGACAAGTGGCAACTCCGGACAATGCCCTGAGTGTGACTTAGCAGAAAGTGCCCTGCAAGCCATGTCACACACACTGCGCTCAGTCTCTGCAACTGTTTTCCGTTGTCCTGTTGCTGTGACAAATGGGGAGCCTGTGGTTCAGAAGTATTTGAGGACTTGTCCACTGTCAAACAGTTATCAGAGCTGTGACGTTTCTCCAGGCTCATCTCTTCCACCTTTTGGTCTGATGAGGGCACCAAAGAACAATATGAGCAGGGACAGCAAGGATTTGTTTCTTGACCTGAGAGAAACTCAGTGATTTGCACAAAGTTCCATGACTGGTTGTGAACCTCGTCTGGACTTTGCATTTATCTGCGAAGCATAGGTCAGTGTGGCGAAGGCCTTGGCAAGGGTGGGATGTCTAACTGTGGTGATTAAAGAGACAAAGCATTTGATGAATCAGCTTTAGAAAAGGATCTCAACACTCACACCAAAGGCTCACAAATAAATAATGATGGCCTCTAATGATTAATAGGTCAAGAAAACATATTAAGGGGTGCCATCCCTCTCCGGTGGACTGAGGGCAGCTCACCAGGCCACTGTACCCTGGGGCTGTGCAGTGAGGAGTCAGATATGGACCCTGGGAGCCATCCCCACCATGGAGGGTTGAGGGCCTCCTCCCGCCACAACCCCACCCCAGAGCTGCGTTGTGAGGACCCAGGTCCTAGAGGAGCCTGAGCCATCTCCTGCATCCCTTCACAGGAGGTGTGCTCCTAGAGCCGCATTTAGAGACTAGGCAAGATAAAAAAGGGGGGAGATCTAGCTTCTAATTTGCCATCTACTCCTAGATCCCTCTATTCACCTTTTGTCCCCACACCGTCTCCTATCTTCCTGTCAGAAGCAATACCCAGAAGTAAAAGATTCTTAGGCTGCCCTATTTCTTCTTCTGTACTATTATAAGAAGATGTGCAAAGTCTTCAAAGGTCTTAAAGCATACAGTTGGTACTGTTGTCCATATGCCCT
This sequence comes from Thryonomys swinderianus, assembly GCA_004025085.1. Classification (NCBI taxonomy): domain Eukaryota; kingdom Metazoa; phylum Chordata; class Mammalia; order Rodentia; family Thryonomyidae; genus Thryonomys; species Thryonomys swinderianus. The sequence goes on from PVIC010028193.1 coordinate 11,420, forward strand.
TTTATCTATTACCTGCTGGCATATATGAGGTTCTAGGGTATAGGTGATTTCCATAAATCTGCTAACCCTATGTCATTCTCCTCCTGTCTCCCTACCTCCCCAATTCCCCAGTGACCTCTTATCCCCAAAGGGTTGGGGGTGGTACATTTATGATCTGTATGATGTATACACATAGCTGATTAATTCTAAATTCTGGCATATAGACATAGAGGTAACTCATAAGCTCAAAGTCTCCAGAATAGAATTTAACAAAACTTTTTATCTTATTTACTGTGTTTAATACTGATATTGGCATTTACGTATTATGATAATAAACATGATGTGATTGTTCTGCTCAAATACCTCCCATGATGTGTCAGAACTGAGAACTCTCAAGGGTCATTACAGATTCAAGGAGGAGCCCCCAGGAAAGTGCTGCATCCAAAGGGCCCCAGATAATAGAAAGAGACCTGCAACAAACACTGCCATGTCATCAGGAAAAGAAGAACATTAATAACAACGAAACAGTAGAAATGGGAAAATACACAAAAAAACCGGACACAAAGATCACCACCACAGGGAAATTCAGAGAAAAGGGAAATAGGGCAAACTGAAACTCAAACACCAGGACTCTTGGAGAGGGTAACTAAAGCAGATCGAGTAAAATGGAAATCAGAACTCATCTCTGAGATCAAAACAGGGATACTGTCCACAGTGAAAGACATCATTAGATTTTTTTTTTAAATTTTTTTTTTTTTTGAGACAGGGTCTCGCTTTGTAGTTTGGGCTGGCACTGAGCTCACTATGTAGTTCAGGCAAACCTCGAACTCAGCAATTCTTCTGCCTCTGCCTCCCGAGTGCTGGGATTACAGGTGTGAGCCACCACGCCCGGAAAAGACATCATTAGAGATCAACGAGATGATAGAATCCAAGATAGCAGAAGCAATGGAACCTTTTAAACAGCTTCAAGCAGAGCTCCGGAGAATGATGAAGGAGAACAAAAGCTTGCGAAGTAGGATGAATGAAACAGAGAACCGAATCTCAGACCTAGAGGACAGCATAGCAGCCAACGAGCAGGAAAGGTATAATCTATGGAAAAGAGCAAGTGACCATGAGAAATCAATTCAACAACTTCTAGATGACTCAAAGAAAAATAATGTAAGACTGATTGGAGTCACTGAGGAAGCAGGAGACAGTGTAAAAGACATAAAAAAGCTACTGTCAGAGATAGCAACAGAAAACTTCACAGGAAAAGATATAGACATATAGATAAATGAGGCCTATCAGACTGCAAAACACCGTGACATAAAAATATCTACGCCTAGACACATAATTATCAAGTTTCCAGATGTACAACAAAAGAATGAAATAATGAAAGCAGTGAGAGAAAGGAAGAAAATCACCTACAAAGGGAAGCTCAATAGGATCACAGCAGACTTTTCAACACAAACACTCAATGCAAGGAGAGCGTGGAGCAAAGTGTTTCAAGCATTGCAGGAAAACGACCTCCAACCTAGACTGTTGTATCCTGCAAAAATATCTTTCAGAATAGACAGGGCAATAAGATACTTCCACGATAAAAAACACCTGAAAAACTTCACAAGCATGAAACCTGCACTCCAAAACATCCTAAAGAACATCTTGGAAAAAAAACACAGAAAATTTCATACTCATGAGACCCAGGAGAGTGAATTCATTGGGGCAAATAAGAAACTAAATAGAAAAGGGGAAAAGCAAAGAGGAAAAGAACCAAGGACAGGGAAACATGGCAGCTCTGAATATGCCCATATCAGTCATCACCATTAATGTCAATGGACTCAATGGGCCAATTAAAAGACACAGACTAGCAGATTGGATCAAGACGCAAGATCCTACAATCTGCTGCATACAGGAAACGCACCTGATTCAGAAGGAAACCCATAGACTGAAAATAAAAGTTTGGAAAACAATCCTCCATGCCAAAGGAAACTGCAAAAAAGCAGGATAATTTGCAGATAATTTCCATTTCAAACACAAACTGATTAAAAGAGATAAAGAATGTCACTATATCCTCCTACAAAGAACTATCCCAGAGAAAGAAATAACAATCATAAATATTTATGCACTGAACGCTAATGCACCCAACTATATAAAACAAACATTAGTGGACATGAAAAGCCAGTTATCCATGAATACAATAGTAGTAGGGGATTTTAACACTCCACTGTCACAAATTGAAAGGTGAACTGGACAAAGAATCAATAAGGAAATACTTGAGCTAAATCAAACTTTTGAGCAAATGGACTTATTAGATGCCTACAGAATTTTTCACCTTTCAAAGTGAGAATATACCTTCTTCTCAGCTGCTCATGGATCATTCTCCAAAATAGATCACATTCTAGTCCATAGAACAAGCTTAAGTAGATGCAAAGGAATCAAAGTTATCTCCTGCATACTATCAGACCATAGTGCCTTGAAACTGGAGCTGAATAGCAGAAGAAATTCCAAGATCCTCACAAACACATGGAAATTGAACAACACTCTGTTAACCAACCAATGGGCCACAAAAGAAATTAAGAAGAAAGTAAACAGTTTCTACAACTATATGACAACCCCAGCACAACAAACAGGAATTTATGGGACACAATGAAAGCAGTTCTGCGAAGAAAATTCATAGCAGTGAATGCCTACACTCAGAATATAGAGCAAATTGAAATAAACAATCTAATGATGAACCTCAGACAATTAGAAAAAAAGGAGCAAAACAAGCTCAAAGCACATACTAGGGGGGAAATTATAAGGATCAGATCAGAAATTAATGCAATGGAGACACAGAGAACAATACAAAGAATCAATGAATCAAAGAGTTGGTTCTTTGAAAGGATCAATAAGATCGACAGACCCTTAGCCGACCTTGTCAAACAAAGGAAGGAAAAGGCTCAAATCCATGCTATTAGGAATGAAAATGGGGAGATCAGGACAGACCCAGAGGAAGTCCAAAGGATTATAAACACGTACTTTGAAAATCTATACTCCAAGAAGATGGAAAATCTAGAAGAAATGGATAGATTCCTAGACACATATGAGCTTCCAAAGCTGAATGAAGAGGATATAAAAATATTAAACAATCCGATATCAATCTGGGAAATTGAAAATGTAATACAAAACCTTCCAACAAAGAAAAGCTCTGGTCCTGACGGCTTCATTGCTGAATTCTACAAAACTTTTAAAGAAGAGTTAATACCAGTACTTCTCAATCTCTTCAATGAAATTGAAAGGGAAGCAGTGCAACCAAAATCATTCCTTGAAGCAACCATCACCTTGATTCCAAAGGCATGGAAGATACCACCAAAAAAGAAAACTACAGGCCAATCTCTCTAATGAACATTGATGCAAAAATCCTCAATAAGATACTGGCAAACAGAATACAGAGAGTTATTAAGAAAATCATACACCCTGATCAAGTCAGATTGATCCCAGGCATGCAAGGCTGGTTCAACATACATAAATCAAACAATATAATACACTATATTAACAGACTCAAGGACAAAAACCATATGATTATCTCAATAGATGCAGAAAAAGCATTTGCCAAAATCAAACACCCATTTATGATCTAAACCCAACAGAGAATTGGAATCAATGGACTTTATCTCAATTTAATACAAGCTGTTTATGAGAAAACAACAGCCAGCATCATACTCAATGGGCAAAAACTGAAACCTTTTACACTAAGGTCAGGAATGAGACAAGGGTGCCCGTTGTCACCACTCTTGTTCAATATAGTACTGGAAACATTAGCCATCGCAATCAGGCAGGACAAAGATATAAAAGGAATAAAGATAGGCAAGGAAGAAGTTAAACTGTCATTATTTGCTGATGATATCTCTATCTACAGGATCCTAAGAACTCAAGCAAAAGACTGCTAGACTTAATTACCAAATTTCGTAGTGTTGCTGGATACAGGGTCAATGCTCAAAAATCAACAGCCTTTGTCTACACCATAAACAGACTCACTGAAAGAGAAATTGGGGAGATAATCCCTTTCACAGTAGCACCCAGAAAAATGAAATATCTCGGAATCAACCTAACAAAGGAAGTGAAAGACTTCTACTCTGAAAACTATAGGACTCTGAAAACTGAGATAGAAAAGGAAACCAGAAAGTGGAAAGATATCCTTTGTTCCTGAGGAGGGAGAACCAACATCGTCAAAATGGCTATACTCCCACAACTATTATGCAGATTCAATGCAATTCCTATTGAAATTCCAACAGTATACCTCACAGAGCTAGAGAAAATAATACAAAAATTCATCTGGAAACACAAGAAACCTAGAATAGCAAAAGCAATTCTAAGCAACCACGACATGGCAGGGGGTATTACAATCCCCAATTTAAAACTCTACTATAAAGCTGCCGTGATAAAAACTGCATGGTACTGGCAAAGTAACAGATCTGAGGACCAGTGGAATAGATTAGAAGACACAGAAACAACTCCAGATACACTAAGCCACCTTATCTTTGACAAAGGAGCCAAACATCCCCAATGGAAGAAAGATAGCCTCTTTAACAAGTTTTGCTGGAAAAACTGGGCTTTAACCTGCCAAAAACTAAAGCTAGACCTATCTCTTTCACCATGCACAAAACTAAACTCACAGTGGATATGAGACTTAAACATTAAAACAGAAACAATAAGCCTGCTAGAAAACAGGCTAGGTAAAACTCTTGAAGACATTGGCTTAGGCAGAGACTTTATGAATAAAACCTCTATAGCACAAGAACTAGCAGAAAGAATCAACAAATGGGATCTCATTCCACTGAAAAGCTTCTGTGCAGCAAAAGAAGTCTCTGGCACTGCTAAAAAACAACCAACAACATGGGAAAAATTTTTCCTAGCTGTTTATCAGACAAAGGGCTATTATCTACAATATATAAAGAACTCAAGCACATCAGCCTCCCCAAGTTTAAAGACCCAATTCAAAAATGGGCATGTGAAATGAACAGACACTTCTCAGAGGCAGAAATCAAAGCAGCCAAGAAATATATGAAGAAATGTTGAACATTACTGGTCATTTGAGAGATGCAAATGAAAACAACACTGAGATTTCATCTCACTCCACAAAGAATGGCCGCTATCACAAAATCAACCAATGATAAATGCTGGAGTGGCTGTGGGGAGAAAGGAACCCTTCTCCACTGTTGGCGGGATTGCAGTCTTGTGCAACCATTGTGGAGATCCATGTGGAGATTTCTCAGAAAACTAGGACTAGGGGTCCCATTTGACCCTGCTATCCCCCTGCTAGGAATATACCCAAAAGAATTTTAAAACTCACATTGGAAAGACAGATGTACACCCTTGTTCATAGCAGCTCAGTTCGTAATAGCTCAATCTTGGAAACAACCCAAATGCCCATCAACTGGAGAGTGGATAAAGAAGATGTGCTTTTTTTTTTTTTATAAAATGGAGTATTACTCTGCTATAAAGAATGACAAGATAGATCCATTTAGGTGCAAATGGAGACACCTGGAGGATATACTAATAAGTGAAATCAATAGATCACAGGCAAATACCAGATCTTCTCCTTGACATGAACACCTGTAGATGCAAATAATCTCTAGAAAGTATGTCAGCTTTTATAGAGTGGGAAATTCCCATAGGAAATTTCATATGGGAATGTAATGAGGGGAAGGAATAAATATGATACAGAAAGAAAATAAAAGAGTGTGTATAAAGGGGGGGGAGATGTGGGTGGGTAGGGGTATGGGTAAAAATGAGAATTAACTTGTGTCATATGCTGGTACGTTTCCCAAAATTATACGTGATTGTGAGATGTATATAAATTGTACCAATAAAGAATTAAATTTTAAAAAAAGAAAACATATTAATTCTTTTAGCACTACTTCTGCTGTTTTGGGTAGTTTCCCAGAATCAGGCCCTAAAGAAAGGTGAGCGCTGAACCTACCCTGTACCTGTGCTTATCAACTGTAGCTAATGTGTTTATATAGCTGGTAAACCCAGAACAGATGCAAGCTCTGTTTGCTGTGAAATTAGATTCAGCATCTCCAGAACTCTCATAATTATCCTGCTTTTGCAGTGAACTATTGGCTGCTCTAATTATAGCATTTATAATAAAAGGCTGTGTTTTCTTTTCCAGAGTTATTTTTAGTTGGCTAGACTATGAGCTCTTTGAAGGCAGGAAATCACTTCATGCACTTTCATATTAGCACATTTCATAATGACATTGGGCATCAGCAGGTACAGCTGCAGTGCAGTAACTACTGTATGTTTCTAAATGTCTTCTTACTGATGTTTCCATCTGAAATGATTCCCACTTCTATTTCTGCCTGAGATCTAGTTTCTTTATTTAAAATTTCGTTCAGCTGGCAAAACAGTCACAGTCAAACAGCATTATCTCACAAAACTTTCCCATGAAAGCAGTCTTTCAGGAAATGCTCTGAAGTGAGTAAATATAACATCTGGATTTATTACATAAACATCACAGATTTGGAGTGAAATGACTTAAACTTTGCCTAGAAATCATTTAAGTTGTTGATCCATCTTTCCTTTTGCAGTGCTGGAAGCTTTGTTTTGTGTTATATTTAAAGAAACAATGAAATGATTTCTAGATGCAGAAATGCTTTTCAAAACTGGCAATACTCCATCTAGTTAGAAAGTGGCTACTAACTGCATCTTGTTTTCCCATGGACAATCTATGCATCAGCCATCCATGCATTGGAAGGTTAGTACTGCATACAAGCACAGTAGGCTGTCTGTAATTGTTTCATACACTTATAAACAATGTCAAAACACTAATCTCAAAAAATGTGCAGAAGAGCTAAGTAAGATAAGTTTGTAATGAAAAAAGTGAAAGACTTCAGTGGAAAAATACAAATTACAAGGAACAGAGGGTCTCATACCAGACCACCCCTACTGAAGCCTCCCCATACAATCAGAGGGAGCAGAGAGGCAGGAGTAGAGAGGAGCTAAGTGAGAAGGAGGACTGGAGAGAGAGAAGGAGAGGAAGAGCACAGGAGTAAGACCAACAGCACCACCACACTGTGACTCATTAGTCAGGCCCCACAATCCAGTCACCCCAGAAATCTCCACTTCTGAACACACGAGACTTTGGGGGACATTTTAGACATAAACTGTAAGAAGCCAAGTGTTCTACAAGATGAAGAACTCTGCATGTACCCTTGTATCAGACAGACTAACATATAAGGCGAGGCCTAAAAGGGAGCAGTGTAGACACCAGAAGAAATATTATGAAGACATATGTGTGAAATGTGTATCACTCTGATGGGAGGGCTGTGACACAGAACCTAGAGCTAGATCCTGTATTGCATGTTTCTCTTCATTGTCTACTTTTATCCTTACTTATTTCTCAGTGACTTTATTTTGTGCTGTTGTTTTTGTTAATTTTAAGTTTTGATGTTCTGGTCTCTGGTGCTTCTTCCCCCTTTGCTCTTTCTTCTTTCCTTTAATTCTGAATTGTTTGATGTGCATCTCAAATGTAGCCCTGGAATATGAAGATAAAAATCACATGAACATACCTAGCTCACGTCCCACTGACAAGATCTTAAATTGATGACAATTTATTTCCAGCATAGGCTGAATGTTAATTTCATTAGGTCCCTCATCAATCACTAATATTTTTTAAAGAAAATTATGATGAAAATCTGGTGAGAGATTATTATAATTTCCAATGAACCTCAAGTCAGAGTGTCAAACAGTCTCATACTACCATTTTATTTACTGGGAAAATTTTACCAGTTGGAAACAGGAACCCAAGAACCCAAACTAAACATTTTGCAGGAAGAAGAGTGTGCAGGCTGATGTGCTCAGTGAGAATTCTTGGGTCAGCACAGTTCTGGACACTCCCCAAGTGTCCAGTGAGCTTCACAATCCTTTTAGATTTCAACCATCTGTCCAAGATTACCAAGGCCAACCTCAAGATGCATATTAAAGATTTGGTGTTTATAAAAAGTGAGTATCTAGCCTAAGGTCACCATTGCTTTTACTTTGCTTTGTATTGCTTTGTTTTCCACTGAGACATAATGTATAATTAGGTTTGTAAAAGTACCTATTTCCTAAGTAGGGGGAGCTAACAGCACCTCATAGCTCCCTCATGCCCAATCTTCATCTCCTACCCCTAAAGTTAACCACTATTTTGCTTTCAAATATCAAAGAGGAACTGAGTATGTGGTTGACATTTATTTTTAAGAAAGAACCAGAGAAATGTGAGTCTCCTGTGTCTTCTTTCTTTCAATTTTAATTTTCTGAGGTTCATCACTCCTTTTTTCTACAAATATAAATCTTTAATTTTTGTTTTATAAAAAAATACATCAAGAATACATGGTTTTTAATGATCAAGAAGCAAACAAAAGGAGGTAGGAAAGACCAGCCTGGTCCTGATCTCTGGACCTTGAATGGGATATCAAGTCTTAAGTGCATCTGAGCCCCAGGCCCTGCTGCTAACAAAGCAACTATGGAAAAGATGACAGGATGCACATCCTTGGTTAGCACATGTTACACTGCAAAAGCCCTGAGGGTCACACTGTGATTAAACCCAGGTGTCTCTTGCTGGCCTAAAGAGGTAAGATACAAGGGATCATGTAGGGTGCCCCAGACTAAGAGATCCTTGCGGGCTTCAACTGCTGTCCACAGAGCCTGAAAGAAAACAGTGAGAAACTGGGACCTGGGTACTAAAATCACAAGGAACCAGAGGAGCACAGAACTCATGTACCGGGGAGCCTTTGTGGAAACCACAGTCCCACTGACACCTTAAGTTTGAGCATCAAAGCCCCAGGGCTGGAAAAATTCTGCTTAGACCTCTACTGTCTTAAGCAACTCTCTTGGTGGAGAAGCCTTACACAAGAACCTAGCTCTCTGCCTTCCTAGCATAAAAATGATTAGTCATTCCCACTGCTGATGATAGAACAAATACACTGGAAGCAACTCAATATTGTTTCTCTAATCCAACTTCAACAATAACAGACACAGATCATGAGTCCTGGTTGTGTTGTTTTAAATTTATAGAGGCTCCCTAGCTCCACAGGTTCTTCATTAATCAGCTAGATACAGATGAAGAAACAAGTGGCAGAAGGTGAGGCTGGACAGCATGGGTCAATTTCCTGAGAAGAATCATCTCAGAGATGAGGGGACAAACAGAAAAGAGGATGGAGCTGCATAGTTTCATGTGCTATTTTCAGTGTGCATTTCCCATAGATGCATCTTAAGCACTTTGGAGCGACACCTGTCTGGGTGTGATGTGGGTGTAAGTCAATACTCTCACAACACAGGTACTTGTAGGAGGACATGCCTGGTGAAATACACCTGCTGGCAGGGGAAGAAAGCTCACCCTCTCTGGGGAAATACATTTCCAATAGCCATAGCCCATTTCTATTCCTTTTCATTTCGTCCTTGATTTATTGCCTTTGCCCAGCTTCAGCATGACAAAGGCTTCAGCTTTCAGCACAAAATGATATTCCAGACCTCACTAAATATATTTGTAAGACAAGGGCAGCCAACAAAATTAAACTGCCTGCACAAAGACTGACTGTTATTTAAAGCTGGAGGGAGATTAGAGGGGATTATTACTTTATCGAAAAATATTTCAGCTATGAAACTAGTGCTTATTTCTCCAGTACCTTTGGCTGGGTACTAATTTATTTCCCACCTTTCAGGGATTTAGTCTTTCATTGCCAATCTATTCAAAAGCCTGACAAATGTCAGTGGCCTATGTTACAGGACACCCAGGCTTACTTAGTTATTGGTACCAAGAGCGGCAAATCAAGACTCTCAAGGGGGAGGTATGTACTGTTTCTTTGACTTGTATTGTGCTTACATTTGAATTAGTTGTCAGGCACTTTTTCTTATTTAATTTGTATTCTTTGAGGTCTCACCTAGAGAAGGAAATGCCAAGTAAGAACCAAATGTTACCCTTTTTTGAGCTGGTAATTTGGTCACATTTTATTCTGTTCTCAAATTCAAAATTTTATTTCTTAAATCACTTCTTTTTAATGTTTTGTCCTCAGCCCTTTAATCTATGCAATGGGCTTGAAGAACAGGGAGATTATTTAATTTTTTTTAAAAATGTGTTGCAGCAAAATACATAAGACCCTTAACTGCCCTCAAAATTCTGTCCCTTTCTTAGAACACACTCACCCATCCCATCTTTCTTAACACCTTCAGAAGCAGTGCAGAAAGTCCTCTTTCGTGAGTGTCTTAGTTGTTCCATCTTGACTGGCTGGAAGTACTGAATTGATTCAAAATGTTTGCCGTGCTTGACCCTTTTGACTTTGGGAAAGAAGCAGAAACCAGAAGGCATCAAAGGTGGATGAGAATGTACCTTTGTGTTAGATGGCACTTGGCAACAGCATCCAGTGAAGGTTTGCTCACATCCTGTAAAGACACTCATGAAAGAGAACTTCCAGAACCATTTCAGGAAGCAACAAGAAAAAATGGGATAAGTGTGTTCAAAGGGATGTAGAACATTTTGAGGGTGATTAGTAAAATTTTCATATTTAAACATCTACTGTATAGGTTCACCATACTTCATAAATTATACAGGCAAATATCTATCAAAATTAGCAAGAAGAATAATCTACTATTATCTGTACCTTCTTAAAGTGTTCCTTTCACTTTTACTGCAGGTTTGTAAGTTTGTTAACCAATTTACTTCCCTTTTCACTCTTAAGTGGGCTTTAGTGTAACACATCAATATGACAATGAATGGATTTAAAGGAGAAACATTATGCATGAAAGAAGGAGTGTTTGCTTTAAAATGATCCCATTGTTAAAGAAAGCCCTTAAACAATTTCACTAGGAAAAGCTGCTCACACTGGGGAGTATTGTCATATGCAGGCGCTGAGCCCAAAATGATGCTAAATTAATGCTACTGAATCCTGAGAAGGGTAATCAGATGATGCACAATTTCACATTGACTGCGAACCTTTTTATAACAGACCACTATGTAGATCCTTCAGCGGGGTGTTTGGAAAGAGATCACAACCCAGAGGAAGTGTCAGTAAACTGAGACTTGAAGAAATAAGAGCTCACTGGCAAGGAAGGAATTGAGGCAGGCAGGAAAAAGAAGTTTAAGCAAAAGTTAAAAAAAAAAATTACAAAGACCCAAAGGAAGACAGAACATGATCCATTCAGTGATTTGAACATAATTCAATATATGTAGAAGCTGTAGTGGAGTGTGAGAATAATACAGATTAAAACTTCATAGGACTTTGAGAGTCTGGGAGTGAGGAGAGATGGGAAATGAGCCCGAGGCAAGGGAGAGCTATCAGAACTGAGAGACTGAATATATTTGAATTTTTAGAAGATCACCTTGGCCAGAACAGAAAATGAGTCATCAGGGTGCAGGGATAAATGGTGGGCACAATATTTTGACACTGAGGCAGTAAGTTGATGCTATGAAGAGAGTAGTTAAAGGGAAATCAAAGTAGGAGGATAAAGGGTCAAATGAATATAAAAGGGACTGAGAAAGTAGATTTAACATCACAAAATTCAGTAGGTATACATTTGATAAAAATTAGTGATCTGTAGTTTCTGAAACAAGAAAAGGAGAAAGATGGTTGACACTTGCTTCTGACTTGGACTTTGGGGTGCAAGTAAACCATCTGGCTGAGAAAGAACAACATCATGCAGAATATATGTCACAGAAGAAAGACCTGTCTTGAAGCTTGAGGCCATTTTTGGAGGTGTTGATGTCAGGAGCCAAAGAGACAGCTGGGTTAAGTTTCCCCTTAAGCAATTGGAACAGTTCTTTTAAAGCCAAATAGATCTGCCCAAACTAGGCATATCGATTTGGAATTCATCTATATAGGCACCAGCTGAAGTAGTGGGGATGGAGGAGCTATGCCTTTTTCTTCCACAAAACCAGGACTGCCCCAAAGAAGTGATCATCACAGGGCAGATCGAGCTGGGCACGATGGTCCAGCCCATTGGTCCCTGTGTTCTTGGAAGTTAGGGGAGGCAGACTGAAAGCTCAAG
>PVIC010028194.1:0-23384 GCA_004025085.1 Thryonomys swinderianus
CCCAGGCAAGCCTTGAACTCAGCAATCCTCCTGTCTCTGCCTCCCGAGTGCTGGGATTACAGGCGTGAGCCACCACGCCCCGCACTGTGGTATGTGGTATTGATTGCTGGTGGGCATGAGTCTCCACGCCCAGCATTGTATGTGGTTACCAGGGATCAAACTCAGGACCTTGCGCTTGTGAGGCAGGTGCTGGAACCCCTGAGCTAAATCTCCAGCCCACAAATGGTCTTTTAAACATTTTATATTATTTTCAGTTGGTACATAATGGTACATATTTGTTTCCACACATGTATATACTATGTAAAGATCAATCATTGTGATTAACACTTCTACCACTTTAAACATTTATTGTTTTTTATTCAAAACATACAAAATCTTTCCTTTAAGCTGTTTTGAAATACACAATATGCATTATTGTCAAGTAAATTTACTCTACTCTGCAATAGAACCACAAAAGTTGTTTGTCCTAATTGTAACTTTGTACCTTTTGGTCAACCTCTCCCCAGACTCTGCTAACCATTCTTCTACTTTCTTTGGTCATGAAATCCACTTCTTTAAATTCTACATATGACTGTGATCATCCAGTGTTTGTCTTCCTATGTCAGATATATTTGATTTAACATACTGTCCTTCAGGTTCATCTGTGTTGTCACAAATGGCAAAATTACATTCCTTTTTATGGCTGAATAGTATTCTGTCACATATCTATGCCACATTTTCTTCATCCATTTGATGGACACTTCGGTTATTTCTCGGGACTTAGCTTGACTCCATATCTTGGCTATTGTTAAATAATGCTGTCAATATATGTGGGAATAGAGTTGATTCTACATAATGATTTCCTTTCCTTCAAATATAGCAATAATGGGCTTGCTAGAGCTTATTGTAGTTTTAATTTTTTATGGGAAACTTCATACTGTTTTCCATAATGACTATAACACTTTACATTCATACAAACACTGTAGAAACATTCCCTTTTCTCTATATCTCTGCCAAAATTTACCTGTCATCTTTTTGATAATAACTGTTCTAGCTGGAGTGAAGTGGTATCATGATTTTGATTTGTATTTTCCTGGTGATTAGTTAAGTTTTTTTCATACACTTGCTGGCCACTTTTATTCCTTCACTGAGAAATGTATATGCATGTCATTTTTAAATCAGATTTTTTGTCATGAAGTTGTCTGAGTTCCTTATTTATAATAACCCCATTCATTTGTACAGCTCACAAATATTTTCTCCAATTTTGGTTGTCTTCTCACTCTTTTTTTTTTTTCCTGTGCAGAAACCTTCTAGTTTTATGTAATTTTATTTGTCTATTTTTGCTTTTGTGTCCTGTTCTGTTAAGGTCTTATGCAAAAAAAAATCCTTGCTCAGTCCAATGTAGTGAAGCATTTCTTTTACATTTTCTTCCAGTAGTTTCAAAGTTTTTGGTCATACATTTAGGTCTTCAATACATTTTGAATTGATTTTCATATACGATGAGAATTAGAAGTATACTTTTATATACCTGCATATAGATAACCAGCATTCCAATTATTATTTACTCAGGAGGCTATTCTTTTCCCAGTTTGTGTTCTTCCCATCTTTGGAAAATATAAGTTGACTGTAATTATGTGGATTTATTCCTGGGGTCTTTATTTTGTCCTCTTGGTCTATATGTCTAATTTTATGCCAGTGTCATGCTGTTTTACTTTACTGTAGATTTGTGATATGTTTTGAAATCAGGCATTAGAAATCCTTCAGTTTGGGCTGGAGATTTAGCTCAGTGGTTTCCATGCCTCCCTAGCAGGTGCAAGGTCCCTGGTTCGATTCCCAGTAACCACATACAACAATACCAGGTGTGGTGACTCACGCCCAAGTACCACATACTACAGTGCCAGGCAGGCGTGGTGGCTCACATTTGTAATCCCAGCACTGAGGAGGCAGAAGCAGGACGACTGCTGAGCTCTAGTCCTGCCTGAACTTCATAGTGGGCTCAGGGCCAGCCTGAACTACAAAGCGAGACCCTGTCTCAAAAAAAAAAAATTCTTTCAGCTTTATTTTTTGTGCTCACAGTTGCTTTGCCTATTATTATTTCTTTTTCAATACAACTTTTAGGATTTGTTTTTAGTTCAGTGAATAATGTAATTAGTATATTGTATTGTATCCGTGGGTTGTTTGGGTAGTGCCAACATTTTAACAGTATTCATTCTTCCAACCCAAGCACACAGGATATCTTTCCATTTATGTTTATTCTTGAATCTTTTCATTAATGTTTTGTAGCTTTTACTGTAGAGATCATTAACTTCTTTTGTTAAATTTATTCCTAAAATTTTTTTTTTTTGAGACAGGGTCTTGCTTTGTAGTTCAGGCTGGCTCTGAGCTCACTATGCAGCCCAGGCAAGCTTCAAACTCAGCAATCCTCCTGTCTCTGCCTCCCGAGTGCTGGGATTACAGGCGTGAGCCACCAGGCCTGGCTATTCCTAAATATTTTTGTAGTTATTTTAAATGAGTTTATTCTTAATTTATTTTTCAAATCATTTTTACCATATAGAAACACTATTGATTTTTGTGTGTTGATTTTGCATCCTGCAACTTAAATGAATTCACTTATTTGTTCCATTAATATTTTTGGTTGTGAATTTTAGAATTTGTTTTATATATAAGATCGTGTCACCTGTAAATAGCAACAGTTTGACTTTCTCCTTTTGGATATGGATAGATTTTTATTTCTTTCTCTTGTTGAACTGCTCTGTTTAGAAACTTCAGTACAATTTAAAAATAAAAATGGTAAAGGAGGTATTCTTGTCTTATTTCAGATCTTAATGAAAAAGCTTTCAACTTTTACTTATTCAGTACCATTTTGCTGTGGGTTTGTCATACATAATCTTTAGAATGTGGAGGTACCTACCTTCTATGCCTAATTTATCATGAAAAGATACTGATTTTTTTAAATGCTTCTGCTTTTTTTTTTTTTTTTTTTTTTTGGTTGTGTGTGTGTGTGTGCATGTGTTTTGTTTTGTTTTTTGAGACAGGGTTTCACTTTGTAGTTCAGGCTGGCTCTGAGCTCACTATGTAGCCCAGGCAAGCCTTGAACTCACAGCAATCCTCCTCCCTCTGCCTCCCGAGTGCTGGGATTACAAGCATGAGTCACCACGCCCAGCGCTTCTGTTTGTTTTGAAGTAATCTTCCATCTTTTTTTATTTTTTTAATTGAGACAAGGTCTCACTTTCTAGTTCAGGCTGGCTGTGAACTATGTAGCCCAGGCTGGCCTCGAACTCATGACAATCCTCCTGCCTCTGCCTCCGGAGTGCTGGGATTACAGCCATGGGCCACGATGCCTGTTGATCATGTATCTTTTGTCTTTTGCAAGTCTTTTTTTTTTTTTTTTTTTTGCTTTTTGGAGACAGGGTCTCGCTTTGTAGTTCAGGCTGGCCCTGAGCTCACTATGGTGCCCAGGCAAGCCGCCGCGAACTCAGCAATCCTCCTGTCTCTGCCTCCCGAGTGCTGGGATTACAGGCGTGAGCCACCATGCCCAGCATTATATGTGGTTACCGGGGACTGAACTCAGGTCCTTGCGCTTGCAAGGCAGGCACCGGAACCACTGAGCTAACCCTCCGGCCCGCAAGTCACATTTATTGATTTGCACATTTATTGATGTTGCGTCACCAATGCATTCCTGGAATCCATTCCACTTGGTCACAGTGAATGATCTTTTTAATGGGTGATTGAATTTTTTAGAGTATTTCATTGCATATTTTTGCATCTATATTAATTAAGGGCATTGGTGTATGATTTTTGTTCCTATGTCCCTGCTGGCTTTGGTATCAGTGTAATACTATTCTTGTAGAATGAATTTGGAAGAATCTCCTCATTTTCAATTTTCTAGAATAATTGTGAAGAATTCACATTAGTTCTTTAAATGTTTGGTAAAATTCATTAGTGCATAGGTCAAGCAGTTTTAGGCTTTTCTTTTTTTTTTGAGACAGGGTCTCACTTTGTAGTTCAGGCTGGCCCTGAGTTCACTATGAAGCCCAGGCAAGCCTGGAACTCGCAGTCCTCCTGCCTCTGCCTCTCGAGTGCTGGAATTATAGGCGTGAGCCACCACGCCTGGCACTGTGGTATGTGGTATTGATTGCTGGTGGGCATGAGTCACCATGCCCAGCACTGTATCTGGTTACTGGGGATGGACCTCAGGACCTTATGCTTGCGAGGCAGGCGCCAGAACCACTGAGCTAAATCTCCGGCCCCTATTGCTTGATTTCTTAATGATTACCATCCTTTCTGGAGTAAGATGGAATCTTAGTGTTTGTGGGAGACAGGGTAAGAGGACACAGCCAGAATGCTCGTGGCAAACTCCAGTCCCCTGTGAGTCCTACAGCAAAAGGGTTAACAAGCAACAAACAACAAAATTGGAACATTGAGGACAAGGCTGAGCCTGGGCTTGACTCTTGCTACTCTGAATGGCAGCAGCAGAGGGCCAAATACCGCAGCTGCAGAAGAGGCAAATGCCCAGAGCTCTCTGCACCTTTATTGGTTGACCAAGTCTTCACAACCATAATCCTAGCATGCGTAAAACAGGGCAGTTATCCACAATAATCCCTGTAGTTGAAGATCCCATAGGGCAGGGCAGACATCCTTAAATCCAAGTAAGTCTGAAGGCCAATAGTCCTAGTGCAGTAATCTTTGTAGTTTAAGATCCCACATGGCATAGCAGATGCCCACAGTAATCCCAGCAGTTGATCCCACAGGGTAGGGCAGACATCCGTAGGCCCAAGTAAGTAAGTCATAAGTCTGAGTAAGTCTCCGCACTGCAGCTCCTGACAAATGTTGTTTTAATTTGCATTTCTCTGATGGCTAAAGAGGTTGAACATATTTTTTCATATATTTGTTGACTATTCATATTACTTCCTCCATGAAGTGTCTGTTCATTTCTCTAGCTGTTGACTTGGTCTTTAATTTTAGATGGTCTAATTTTTTTGAGTTTTATATATTCTAGATATCACCCCTTTGTCAGAGGAGTAGCAGGCAAAGTTTACCCCCATTTGCTTGTCTCTGAAAGCTACTAATTGATTCTTTTGCTGCACAGAAATTTTGTAGTCTGCTATATCCCATTTGTTGATCTTTGCTGTTTTTTCTTGGGCAACTGAGCTTCTGTTTAGAAAATCCTTTCCTACACCTATGGCTTCAAGCGTTTTATCTATTTTATCTTCCAGTAGGTTTAATGTTTCTGTTTTAATGTTTAGATCTTTGATCTTTGTTTGCTTTTTTAATTAAATATTGTATATAGTGAGAAATAAGGATACAGTTTCAATCTTCTATAAAAAGATAACCAGGTTTTGTGGTACCACTTGTTGAATCGGCTCATTTTTTCAACATGTGCTTTGGATCCTTTCGTCAAAGATCAAATAGCTGAAAGTGTCTGAGGATGCTTCTGCGCCCTGTTGTATTCCATTGATCTATCTGTTTTTGTTCCAGTACCATGTTGTTTTAATCATTATTATTTTGTAGTATAACTTGAAATCAAGTATTGCAAAGCCTCTTGTTTTTTGCTCTTGCTACCCAAAATTGCTTTAGGTGTTCCAGCTCTCTTCTGGGTCTCTGCTACTTTTAGGATTGTTTTCTCTAGTTCTGTAAAGTCTATTTTTAGCAGTTTGATTGGATTTGCATTGAAGCTGTATAACTGTTTTGGGAGTATGACCATTTTACAATATTTTTTCTGCCTATCAAGGAGCGGAGGACATCTTTCCACTTTCTAATGTCCTTTTCAATCTCCTTCTTCAGAGTATGACCGTTTTCCTTGTAGAGGTATTTCACATCTTTAGTTACATAAATTCCCGATATTTCATTTTTCTTGGCTCTACTGTGAATGATATTGTTTTCACATTTTACTTTTATAATATGTAAATATTAAAGAAAAAGCTAAATGGTGACAAATCAAAAGAGAGAAGTTAGAAAATAAAAATAGAGGAAAGATAAGATACAGGAGAAAGAAGTCAGGTGAAATAAAGTAGAGGGAATAAAATGGGACAAAGGGGAATTCCCTTACCTTCTATAAACTATATAAAAGGCAAGTGGAAGAGAAACACATACTTACACTCATAAAAGAAAAAAATGGAATAAAAATGGGGAAGATGAACTGGAGGAAAGCAGAAAAGAAAAAAGAAAACAAAGAAAGTTTCCTGTTGTTTTAGTCACACAGCTCTTTGCCACAGCCTAGGAATAAGGAGAAGTGCTCAAGCCAGAAGCTGACTCTGTTCACATTGGAAGTCTAAAGTGGCGCTCTTCTCTCGGAAGGATGGCAGAGGCAGACATCTGAACAGAGTAACAATGGGACCTTCCAATCCTGTGTAGTTTAGGGTGAAACTGGCCTCTCCCCACAGAAACCTTGTCCATATCCCTCAACTCTAGCCCCTGAGCAGGACTCCCTCAAACCTGCTCTCCAACTCTTGGATGTCTCCTATGGCTGTCCTCCCCTCATCCCGGGAACTTGACAGTGTGGAACATAGCTTCGAGCTAATGGGCTGCTCTGGGACCCAGGTTTGATTGCTTAGCCCTACAGTGGTGCCTCAGCCAGCACTCATTCTGCACTTGTGGTGGCAGGTGCTGGATCAAGGTCAGTCACGAACTTTTAACAGAAAGGCTCCTCTGGAAACATCCTGCGCTTTCCTTGTAGGTTCTAACTGCTGCTGATTCTTTCAGTCTCAGTGTAGTTTTCTGTGACCGAAAAGAATTTAGTTTCACTTTGTCTCTTAGATGTGGGTTGGCCAGCCACTCCCAGCCACACGTGGCTTGTGGAGGTCTGTGATACATTCTATTTCTTCTGTATCATTTAATCGTGTTTTCTCTTTTGTCAGTTTCTTCTTGATTTCTGGATAATTTCTTTTTAAAAAAAAATTGGGTTCTTCTCTAAGCTACTCTTTTCCAGACTCTAGACACTGTCTTAGAGAAGCCGAGTTGCTGGCACTCACTCTTCTGCCATTGCTTAGTATCTGTGGTAGTGTTCTTTGGATTAGAATCTTCAAATACAGACACAGTCACCACATTGTGTTCGGTTAATCCATCTCTTATGTCTCTTTCCATTTATGATAGGTTTTTTTTCTCTCCTTCTTTCTAGTTGATATTCTCTGAGTCTTTGCAATGTGGCTCCTCCTCTTCTAAGCCATGCTGGCTCTTCCAGATCATTCCTTCTCAATGGTTCTTCCTTCAGTTTCTATGATGAGCCTTCCTGTAGTCAGCCATGTTGGATCCACTATACTAGACTTTTGCCTTGTCCAAGATGAGGTCCATTATTTGGCTAGCACTTCTGCTGCCTGATGCAGAAGAGAAACAACGCAAAGCCAACTCAAAATTGCTGGTAGCTGAGCCAAGTCATGGAATCCACAAATGTGGTGTTGGTCTGTGTGTCCTGCCAAAGCCTAGGCTTTTCTTTAATGAGAAAACTTTTATTACTGATTCAATCTTATTACTTATCATTTGTCTGCTCTTATTTCTGCTCCTTCATGATTTAAACTTGGTGGCTTGTATGTGTCCAGAATTTATTCCTTCTAATTTATCCCATTTTTTTTTGCATAGCAATTTTTCATAATAAAACCTTGATTCTTTATCTGTAGTATAAATTTGCAACCTCTCCTTTTTTGTTTCTGATTTTTTGCTTTTTCATTAGTTTAGGGAAAGGATTGTAGATTTTGCTTATCTTCAAAAATAAACCTGTCAGAAAAATAAATACTTATTTGTTGACCTTTTGTATTTAAAAGTCTCTATTTTATTTAGATTTGATTTATTAGTTATTTTCTTCTATTTCCTTTCTTCTAGTTCTTAGTTCCTTGAGGTACAGCTTTATTTTTTATTATTACATATTTAAGATATATAATGAATACATACATCTTGGGGAACTGGTACATGTATGTATGGAATCTTCATCCTTTTTTACTTCAACTTTCCTTCTCCTTTCCCCCTTCCCTATTTCTAGATGCCTTTCTCATTTGTAAAAAATCTGACTCACAGTTTTTTTATTACCTGTCTTTTAAGTTGTTCTTTAAATTACTTATACTTTGAATTTCTTATATAAGACAATTAAGCTTCTTTGTATATTTCACTAGCTATTATGGTCTCAAGGTGCACCCATTTTCCTGCAAATCAAGAACATATAAAATAACAAATGCTGGCCAATCTGCAGGGATAGGAGATAGTGAACTTTCTGCATTGTTGGTGGGTGTATAAACTAGTACGATCATTATGGGAATCAGTGTAGAATTTCCTCAAAAAGGTAAAATTAGAAATTCCATTTGACCCAGCTAAAGACATTACATGTATACCCATGCTTATAGCTAAATCTTGGAAGAGGTACAATTTTAGATAGTTTAAATCTTTCCTGCTTTTTGATGTAGATGTTTATTACTTTAAATGGCTCTATTAGTACTGCTTTTGCTGTATCAATAGAGTTTGGTATATTGTATTTCTGTTTTCATGTGTATCAAGAAATTTTCACATTTTTCTTTGAATTTCTACACTGATCCATTGCTTGTTCAGGAGCACGTTGTTTAATTTTCCTTTATTTATGCACATTCTGAAGTTCCTTCTGGTTTTGATTGGTAATTTCATACCACTTTACTTGGAAACAATATCTGATGGTTTCAATCTTAAATTTTTAAGACTTATTTTATGACCTGCCATGTAGTACACACTGGAGAACATTTCTTTGCACTATAGACAAAGGTGATTTTTTTTTTTTTTGAGACAGGGTCTCGCTTTGTAGTTCAGGCTGGCCCTGAGCTCACTATGTAGCTCAGGCAAGCCTCAAACTCAGCAATCCTCCTGCCTCTGCCTCCCGAGTGCTGGGATTACAGGCGTGAGCCACCACGCCCGGCACTGTGGTATGTGGTATTGATTGCTGGTGGGCATGAGTCACCATGCCCAGCATTGTATGTGGTTACTGGGATTGAACTCAGGACCTTGTGCTTGGGAGGCAGGCGCTGGAACCACTGAACTAAATCTCCGGCCTGACAAAGGTGATTTTTGCCGCTGTTAGATAGAAAGTTAAATATCTATCTATTAGGTCCACTTTATCTAAAGTGCATTTCAATTCCAGTATTTTCTTTGTTATTATTATTTTTCTTTACTGAGTTTATTGGTACATTTAAATACACATTATGATCACATTCAACATTGAAAATTTGTACCTACCTGTACATGATACATCTTGATTCTCATTTTTTCCCATTCCCTTGGCCTCCCTACAACCCTCACCTCCTACATACATAAACTTGGTATTTTCTTATTAATTTTCTGTGTGATTCCATCTCTCTATTATTGGAAGTGGGAAAATGAAGTCCCCTCTTAATATTCTCCTGTTTTATATTTCTCTCTTCATGTCCATAGATATTTTCTTTAAATATATAGGTCATTTCTTTTATGACAGTTTTTGCCTGGAAGTCTGTTTTATCTGATATATGTATCGCTACACCTGATTGCTTTTTTTTTTTTTTTGGTAGTACTGGGACTAAACTTGGGCCCTTGTGTTTCCGGAGTAGGTGTAAGTACCACTTGAGCTAAATCCCCTGGCCCCCTGCTTGCTTCTAGTTGCCGTTCGCCTGGAATATATTCTTCTGTTTCTTTATTTGTAATCTATGTGTTCTTAATACTAAAGTGAGTTTATTGTAGGCAGCATATTGCTAGATTTTTTTTCTTTTCTTTTCTATTTTTATTTTTTGTGGTACCAGGGATTGAACTCAGGACCTTATTATGATTGCACGGTAGGCACTGCACCACTGAGCTAAATCCCCAGGCCCTGCTGGGTTTTAAAAATCCATTCAGCCACTCTACGTCTATTGACTGGAGAATTTCATGCACTTGTGTTCATAGTAATTATTATTATTTTTTTTTTTTGAGACAGGATCTCCTTTGTAGTTCAGGCTGGCTCTGAGCTCACTATGTAGCCCAGGCAAACCTCAAACTCAGCAATCCTCCTGCCTCTGCCTCCCGAGTGCTGGGATTACAGGCGTGAGCCACCACGCCCGGCCATAGTAATTATTAATAGTGAGGTTTTACTATCACCATTTTGTTAATTATTTTCTGGTTGTTATACAGACATTTTTCTTCTTTGCTTCCTATTTTTATTTTTTTTGTGTGTGTTCCTGGAAACACGAATTTCTTGGTACATTTTAGGAATATATTACAATCACATTCCTCATTGGCAATTTGTACCTGTATATAATATATCTTAATTCTTACTTTTTACCATTGTCCTGCCCTCCCTTCAACTTGCCAGTTCACCATATACATAAGCTTTTTCCATTTTTTCTTTTGTACCTTCAAAATTTTTCTTTCTCTTCTTTGTTCTCTAGTGTGAGAAACTGAAGGTGTAAATGAGGTGCAAAATGCATAAATATTGTGAAACAGGAGGAAAATTCAAAGGGAAATGGTAACTGGGTAGGGGCAGGAGAAAGTGAAGAAGAGAAAGAAAAAGGTTGATGTTAACTTTTTTCTGTGATTTGATGCTTTTCTTCAGTTCCTTGATATAGGGTCTAAAATAGCTTACAAGCATATACATGGCACAAAGCCCCAGAGCACAGAGGCTCAGGGTAGCTGTAAAGCTGGAGTCTAAGCTGAGGGTCTCACGAATATATCATGGTACTTGAATCTCGGACGCAAGTTTACTCTGTGTGGCAGGATTTGATGTAGACTGCCCACAGAGCTGGTGAATGACTCTGAGGTGCCCCCAGCAGCTCAGGCCCAGGAGCTTGGATTATAACTGTTGACACTGGCCCGGGAGGACTGGGCACAGTATTGGTCTGGCCCCACGGAAAGAGTGTTGTGGAGAGTTGAGCACAGGAAGTAGGTTATTATTGCCATTTGAAAATCAGAGTCAATAGGACACAGTGGTGATTCAGATCTCGGGGATGGTGAAACATATATTCTAGACTCTAAGGACAGGTACAGCACCTGAAATGATGCTGTCACTTGGGCTTTGGGGGGGGGGCAGAAACAAAACAGCAACGATTCAATAACCCCACCCCCTAGGGAGAGGTTGTCTTAGTAGTTCCGACTCCAAGAGACTAGTCATTTCAGGGATGTTATCTTGATAGTAGAGTGAGATGTCTCATCTCAGCCGATGTTATTTTTCCCTTGGGATGTGGAATACAGTGACAACCTGGGAGGCTTGTCAGCTCAGTTCAACTATGGCACCAAGTTATTAGGGTAATATGTGCTGTTTCAGCTCAGGATCAGGAGGCCACGGCTGCACTGGGTGGTCAAGGCACCACCTCCCTGGGATGTAGAGCTCCATATTGGCTTAGGCAGACAAGGGAGTGTGACTGGTTTAGGTGTTCAAGGTACTGTTTGTAGAAGGCAGTTGCTGCTTCAATTTAGGCACTAAATGCTGGGGAGGATGAACATTAAATTAACTACAGCCCTTCAATAGAAATCTATTAGATTATGTTCATAATACAAGGAATTCTCACAGTTTATAGGCTTCTCTTACATTTGCCCATATTTGTGCTTTCACTAGATGTACTGTATGATTACCAAGAATCAGTTCTGTCATTCTCAAATTCACTGATGCCATTGAACTTTTATGCAATAATTTAAACAACATATAAACTAATAAAATATAAATATGAAAATAATGAGAATTATAGTTTTTTTTTGGAGACAGGGTCTCGCTTTGTAGTGCAGGCTGGCCCTGAGCTCACTATGGAGCCCAGGCAAGCCTAGAACTCAGCAAAACCTCCTGCCTCTGCCTCCCGAGTGCTGGGTTTACAGGCGTGAGCCATCATGCCTGGTAAAAAAGATTTAATCTTAAATATGGATGAGGGACGTATATGTTTTAACTTAAAAATTTAATTTATTAATGTATCATATCTATTATTGTCTGCTTTATTGACTTTTCTCATTAACTATATCAGATGGGAGTTTCTACAGTACTAAATACCTTTTAAAATTTTTTGTCTTAACATCTAAGGTTTCCAATAATTTTGTACATGTGTATTTTTTTCAATAAAACCTGACATTTTATACAGTTGCTGCCCAGAGCCTTAGAATTTCATCTTCCTAGAACACATAGGAATATTAATGGTGTATTAGTCATCTCATCATATCGTTTCAAGCTTTGGGAGGACTAATATGATTTGCAAATAGAAAAGAATTCTTGAGAAGCGTGTCCATGGGAACAGTGAGGTGATTATGCATATCATCTTCTTATTCTTTTGTTCCCTTTACACTTTTGGTTGTTGTTGAGCACAAATATCCTGAAATTGGCTTGAAAATGTGACCCTCTCTTTCAGCATTGCTTGGAGTCTTTAATTTTGTCTTCTGTGGCACATTTTATTTTATACCTTAAAATATGTAAAAGTACAAAATATAGCATAACAAACACCCATACAAACCACTCAAAGTTCCCAATTATTGACATTTAATCATTTTTACTGAAAATGTGGGATTTAAAAAAGTGATGTAAATACAATTACAATCCTCCCCACCACTTCCACCCACAGTTTCGCTTTCTGTGCTTTCAGTTACCTGTGCTCAACTAAAGTATGAAAAGATTAAAAGGAAAATTCTAGAAATAAACAGTTCATCAATTCTAAATTCCACGGTGTTCTGTGGAGTGTGATGGAATCTTGCATCATCCCTCTCCTGCTGGCCTGCGGTGTGAATCATCCCTTTGCTCAGCACAGCCACTTTGTATAGATTACCTGACCCTTATCTCTGTTTTTAGATTGGACTAGCTATCACAGAATTGCAAGACTCATATTCAAGTGACCCTTATTTTACTTAAGAATGGCCCCAAGTACAAGAATTGTGATGTAAAAGAGGATTCAAGGCACAAATCCTCAAAGGACAGATGAACTCTCCTACAATGTGGTAATACTGTAGGGCATGTAGAAAAAAAAAAAACCCTAGCATATAGAGTATTTCCATGGCTTCAGGCATTCATTGGGTGCCTTGAAATTTACTTCCTAAGTATTTTCCTAATGTACTCATGGGGCTACTGTCAACAGTTAAATTGAAGGACTCTTTGTCTCAGCAGTTTCCTTTTCTATTGCCACCCCAAGGCAAACACTATTCTGAATTTAGTGTTCATGTTTAACACTATTTACACACATTTATGTTTCTAGAAGAATAAACTATTTCATTGTGTACTTTTTAACTCTGCAGAAATTGTTTCAGACTACAGTATATGTGTATATTGCTGTATAATGTGTATATGATTATATATTATTGTGTAACTTGTTTTTCCACTTAAATGTTGATAATACATAGATTCAGATTACTTCTTTTCTTTTCTTTTGTGTCTCTTTTGTTCTTTCAGACAGGGTCTCACTTTGTAGTTCAGGCTGGCCCTGAGCTCACTCTGTAGCCCAGGCAAGCCTCGAACTCACAGCAATCCTCCTGCCTCTGCCTCCTGAGTGCTGGGATTATAGGCATGAGCCACCATGCATGGAATTGTGGTATGTGGTACTGGTGATGGAACTTGGGACCTTGAGCTTTCCAGGCAGATGCAGGAACCACTGAGCTAAATCCCCGGCCCCAGATTATTTCTTGTAACTGCTATATGATATTTTATTGTAGGTCTATATCACATTTTATTTATCTATTCATTTATTGAAGGGAATACATATTGTACATATTGTTTTGTACAATATGTAACTACATATTGTAATCCTAAAATGAACATATTACGATATCTCCTTGTTCAGATGTTGGAGAACTACTTAGAGAAAATACCAGAGGGGGAAATTACAGAGTAATATGGTTTATATTAGTAAATAGTGCCAAATGGCACTTTAAAGTGGCTCTCACTTTATGGTTCCACCGGTAATATATGAGAATTTCTGTTGTTTCTCATATACTGTATTAGAAGATTTAAATTTCTGCCAATGTGATGTAAAATGAGTCATTTTAATATATATTGTATTTTATGAAATTGGTTATCTATTAATTTGGTTTTCCATTTCTGTAGTATTCTTTTTCTTTTTTTAGACAGGGTCTCACTTTGTAGTTCAGGCTGGCCCTGAGCTCACTGTGTAGCCCAGGCAAGCCTGGAGCTCAGCAATCCTCCTGTCTCTGCCTCCTGAATGCTGGGATTACGGGCATGAGCCACCACACCCGGCACTGTGGTATGTGATACTGATGGCTGGTGGCCGTGAGTCTCCATGCCCAGAATTGTATGTGGTTACTGGGATTGAACTCAGGGCCTTGCGCTTGCAAGGCAGGTGCTAGAACCACTGTGCTAATTCTCCAGCCCACAATAGTCAATTTTAATAAAGTCAAAATAACTTTTCCTCTTAGGATTTAGACTTTTTATAGTTTAGTTAAGAAAATCTTTCCTATCCCAATGTCATAGTCTCATATATTTTCCTCAAAGAAATTTAAAATTTTGCTTTTCACATTTAGAGGGTTAGCCCACCTATAATTTGTTTTTATATGGGACACAAGGTTGAGACATAACATTTGTTTTTTCCATGTAAAAATATGTGGTTTTGAGACAGATGAAGTAGGTGTGACCTGTTAATTACAATATCCAAGGACATGTGCCCAGAATGGTTCCCAAAACACTGCACATGGATTTCTCAGAAGAACTCCAGCAGGGTTTGTTTTTTTTTTTTTTTTTTTTTGAGATAGGGTCTCGCTTTTTAGTTCAGGCTGGCGCTGAGCTCACTATGGTGCCCAGGCAAGCTGCTGCAAACTCAGCAATCCTCCTGCCTCCTGAATGCTGGGATTACAGGAGTGAGCCACCAGGCCCTCTCCAGCAGGTTTTTGATAGAATAAATGGTTTAGATCTCACATCAGTTTGAGGAGTGGGTTACACAAATAGGACAGCCCACATTGGGTTTTTGCCACTATGTTTTCTCTTGCATGGTGGCCTACCCTTGTGCTGTAGGGTATACTTTTTCTACTTTTACTTGACCAAAATTTGCTCCACAGTCTTTTCTTTTCCTTCATAAATTTAATAAAACTTTGCTACCATTTGTGCTTATCTTGACAAATTCTTTGCTCAGGATAGAAAGTGATGAGGAAGGCAAAATTTCAAAATAAAACCTAACCCTGAAGTATTAGATAAAACCTTAAAGGCAACAACTGATACTTTCTGTCAGATTCCCCTTAATCTTGCCTCTCTTTTTTGGCTGTTGTTCTTTGTCCTGAAAACTTTGTTGCTATAGATAATGGTTTTACCATAGTTTTGTTTGTTTGTTTTGAGCCAGGCGGCTGGCTATATAATTCAGGCTGGCCTTGAACTCAGGATGTTCCTCTTGCCTCAACTTCCCAGTTGCTAGCATTACAGGTGTGTGCCACTATGCCCAGCCAATATTTTCTTGGTAGATGTTATTTTATTTTTTTCTTTTTGAGACAAGGTCTCACTTTGTAGTTCAGACTGGCCTTCAACTCACTGTGTGGTCCAGGCTGGCCTCAAATTTGTGATGACTGTCTTGTCTCAGCCTCCCAAATGCTGAGATTATAGGTGTGTATCACCATGACTAGCCCACATCCTGTTTTTATGAAAGCCTGTTTTTCTTCACCTAACCGAGGACATTCAGATGTGCCAAATTACAAGCCATCACTTCTTGAATAATTGCCTTTATTCTGCTTCTGTAACTTCACTTATTCACCTCTCCTATAATAATATAAAAGGCATCACATAGCCCCTGTTCAGGGCTCTGAGTTTCGAATCACATACTTCTCTAAATCCACCAGGCAGATTAAACCTTGATTAACTTCCACCTCTTCAAATGTCACTGGGTACTTTGTGTGCTGTTCCTGCCATTACAAAAGAACCTATAAATCACCTCCAGAAGGAGACTCCAGCACCCCAAAATCTGGTAACATATTTGGCTTAGCCAGCCAGGAGAGTAGACCCATTGTTTTTGTTTTCTTCCTTCTCTATTCCCTAGACTGGGAAATCCAGAGACAACTCACAGTACCAGAAACTGTTTCCTGTATTTCCCTCTGTGTGGGAGGGGGGAGAGAGAATACAAGGCCTCTGATTTCTTCCAGCCATAGGAGGCCATCAGGCCTGATTTGGGTTTATTTCCCCTTTCTTTCTTTTTCTTATTTGTGGTCACTCCAAAAGTATGAGTTAAATAGCCAAAGAACCTGCTATTATGTCCTTTTGGTCTCATGTTTCTGTTTTCCATAGTTTGGTACTCTTGAGGGAAATAAGCTTGGTCTCTGGCTACCTAAATTTACTCCTTTTGAGCTAAAGTCTCATCCATGCTTTTCCCCTAGTTGGCTATTTCTTTCTCAAAATGCTGTCTTAGGTCATCATCTTATCTTGTCATATGACTGATGGTCTGTTTTGGATGAGCCTCATGGGTTCCGCCATGTTTGTTTACTGGTTGTTTGTTTGTTTGTTTTTTTTTTACAACTGTCCTCATGATCACTGGAAAAATCTCAACCTTGTAGATAGGAGCTAAACTTTTCATTACAAGGAACATGTTGGTTTCTCAAGAAATATGTGAGTTTCTTCTTTTTTTGATTGGACTATGTCCTTTCTTTGTTTCTTCTAACAAAATTCAGGTCATTTAGACATATGCTTGATTGCCTGAGCAGAATGAAAGAACAGCTAGTAAAGCTTAACTCAAGTGACCTTGAATACACAAACACAGAGGGATTTTTGTTCTTAAAAACTTCAGTTTCTTTTTTTGTTTTTTTTTTTTGAGACAGGGTCTCGCTTTGTAGTTCAGGCTGGCCCTGAGCTCACTATGTAGCCCAGGCAAGCCTCGAACTCAGCAATCCTCCTGCCTCTGCCTCCTGAGTGCTGGGATGACAGGCGTGAGCCACCACGCCTGGCACTGTGGTATGTGGTACTGATTGCTGGTGGGCGTGAGTCACCACGCCCAGCATTGTATGTGGTTATCGGGATCGAACTCAGGACCTTGCGAGGCAGACACCAGAACCACTGAGCTAAATCTCAGGCTGAAACTTTTTAGTGTCTTTAAAAAGAAATTTCTGTCTCTAAAGCTTTAAACAAAGCACCAAATTTTTATTGTGCATTAAATGCAAGAGGTATTGTTTCTCAAGTGATTCCCATATGTTTCAGTAGAACCACTGAAGTGGCTCTATATGGCTAGCAGAGTTTCACTGTGGTGGCGGAGACTCCACCCTGATCTCATGGGAGTTTCAAAGGGCTAGGCAGAGCCATCAAGTGGCTCAACACTCCTCTCCTTAAAGAGTTAGTGGGCACCATTATGAAGAAAAAAAAAAAAAACCTTCCATAGGGCTCTTTTCTATTTGTCTATGAAAGATGCCAACATCATCCTTGCTTTGGATGGAGATGTCTGTCTGGGGAATATTTAAATCTCATAAGGGATGCTTGTGCACTCAAATCAGGTCTCTTCCTACATGGGATTCCATCTTAAGGAATGGACACTTCTTCGTAGTCCTTAAGGCAAGCCATGGAAACCTCACGGACTGTGCACACACTGCAAATACCACCAACTTCACCACTATATTATATCCTTGATCACTGGGATAAGTTTAACCCTGCCAATTTTGTTTTTTTTGAAACAGGGTCTCTCTTTGTAGTTCAGGCTGGCCCTGGGCTCACTATGTAGCCCAGGCAAGCCTTGAAGTCAGTAATCCTACTGCCTCTGCCTCCTGAGTGCTAGGATTACAGGTATGAGCCACCACACCCAACATTGTGGTATGTGGTACTTATTGTTGGTGGACATGTCACCACACCCAGTATTGCTTTATGTGGTCGCCAGAGATCAAACTAGGGACCTTGTGCTTGCTAGGCAGGTGCCAGAACCACTGAGCTAAATCTCTAGCCCAACCCTGCCAATTTTAAAAAGCAAGAACTTATTTACTATTGAAATATGATTTTGGTTCAATATGGTACTATTTTTCAGTTAAACCATTTCTGCTTGAAACACAGAAGGTAAAGAAAAATCCCTTGTGTTTGTCATTCTTTGTCTCAGGAAAAAACCCTAGAAATGATGGAATATAGAGTGGCCCCTGAGGATGAGAGAGATACTTTTGACGATCTTGTTCTCAGATCCCTATCTTTTTCTCATGGGAATATAGATCTTTTCCATTTGTTTAAGAAGGACAACAACTCTGGGCAGTCTCCTTGACCTTTTTATAATCCTTGCACCAGTAAATCAGTTTCATCCTCTTCAAACGACTCCAAAACCCCACTAGAGCTTAGTGCCCCAAAGGAAGCCAATATTCCTGAGTCCTCTCACTATGCTTTTCAGACAGCCTTAGGTCGCACTGGATGCACACAGACAGCTTTAAGGCCCACAGGACATACTAAGAATGGTGCTTCTTCTTTTAAACTTCTTAACTTCTCTGACTCAAGTAGAGAAGTCTACTCCAAGTAGTTCTGCTCCTGTACCAGAGGGCAATAAATCCTCTGACTACACGGAAAGGGGGACAGTGAAGGCAAAATACATAGACAGTAGAAACTTGTGTAATTCCAAAGCACATGAGGGGCCAGGTCAGTGCCTTACAGTGAGCAAAGACAAAGACACTCTGAGCTAGCTGTTATTTATTAGGTACACACAATAATTGGAGGGAGTATCAGATGATTTAGAGGGTGGCAGGAATCCTATGTGAAAGAGGATCTTAAATTCCTGAGGATCTTATGCTGATGAGGGCTGTAAGGAGAGCATTCTTACAACAGTAGGTGGGACAAGATATCAAGCCTACAGAAGTTGTCCTTTCTCCAGGTGAAACCTTGTAATAGACACCTCTCCCTAGTATTAGCAGGCTATAATGGCACAAACTTCTTGCCCCTCCATAATTCCACTGTGTTTCATTGGAATTAGTCAGGATGACCTAAGCTCACTTCCAGCCAAGGTCAGTTTGGTTACAGCTAGACTCTTCCCTTCTGAATTAACCATGTGCTCTCATCAGCAAAGATATGTTTGTGGCCTCATTCTACAGTTCTGCCTGCTTGATACTTGTTATCAGCCAGTGTCCTAAGGCCTGCCTAGTTTCCCTCCTTCCCACACTTGTAATGAATAAACCTTATGTCCTGGGTGTTCTTTTTCTTTGTTGCACAGAGCAGTTTATATCAACTCAAAACTCAATTTTTCTCGCCGGGCGTGGTGGCTCACGCCTGTAATCCCAGCACTCGGGAGGCAGAGACAGGAGGATTGCTGAGTTCAAGACTTGCCTGGGCTACATAGTGAGCTCAGAGCTAGCCTGAACTACAAAGCGAGACCCTGTCTCAAAAAAAAAAAAAAAACCTCAGTTTTTCTCAAGTCTCTGTGTGTTTTTCTGTTTCCCACTTTCCTATTTCTTGAACTTCATACTGGTTTCCAAGGACCACTGCAGAGATCTCTAGTAACACCCCTCTGTCCTTTCCTTATGAAACCTTTCTCCTTTTTAAAATTACTACTTGGTTCTCAAAGAACTAAGATATCTTCAAGTGATGTACTCTTGGCCTTGAACACCACAGTATCATGGGACCATTGAGGCCTCAACTAGTGACTGGCAGCAAAATGGAGGGTGTTTTTTTTGTTGTTGTTGTTTTTTGTTTTTTTAGTATATGTGCTGCCAAAGTGAGCACTATTGTTTTTTGTTTTTTGAGACAGGGTCTTGTTTTGTAGTTCAGGCTGGCCCTGAGCTCACTATGTAGCCCAGGCAAGCCTCGAACTCAGCAATCCTCCTGCCTCTGCCTCCCAAGTGCTGGGATTACAGGCATGAGCTACCATGCCCAGCATTGTGAGGTGTGGTACTGATTGCTGGTGGGCGTGAGTCACCACACCCAATATCATATCATTGTATGTGGTTACCGGATGAACCAGGGACCTTGTGCTGGCTAGGCAGGCGGTGGAACCACTGAGCTAAATCTCTGGCCCTGGGGGGAGTGATTCTTAAATTCAGGCAAAGGTCTAAATGGATTTTAGCTGTGTGGACTATACCAAGTGTTCCTGACCTAACTAGCCAACAGGTAAATCCTGCTGAATGGTATAGTGAAATACCTGGTAGGGCAAGTTCAACTATGTCAGTAACTATAAAACTAAATGTTCCCAGCTCATTTCCTACCAAAAGCAAGACTTAATGAGAAGAAGCATGTAAAAGCCTCTAGCCTCTCACAGGTTTCTCAAATATGGCCTTTTGCAAACTTGTCAGTCCCCTTGCAATTCCTATCTCCCTGTAGTAAAGCCCTCAGGAGAATATATTTGTACAGGACTCCACTTCATTAACAAGGATGTAATTCTAATCCACCCTCCAGTGACAGATCCATATAAAATTCTTTCCAAAATTTCAGAAGCCATGAATTAGTTGTCAAAGGTGTTTGCTTTTGGGTTTATGAGGATTCTCCATTTGTTTGCCTTTGAATGGGAAAATCCCATTTCAAGAGAGAAATAGCAGTACGCTTGGACAGTTTTCCCACAGGGGTTTAGAAATATCCCCTACCTTTTTGCTCTGGCACTAGAGAAAAACTTAAGGAACGGAGAGTTTAAACAGGGAACCATTCCACAGCATGTAGATGATATTCTAATTTACAGCCCAATTTGTAAGTTATTCAACCATAATACAGTAAATCCTCAATTTATATGCAAGTTCTGTTCTAGGAGAATGTTTGTATACCCCAAACTTATGAACAAGTTCTGTTCCAGGAGAACATTCATGAGCTGGATTTATTTGAAGGCCAACAAAGTGAGTCATTTACAGCTACGTACTTTCATGATTTATTTGCATCTATAGATGTTTATAGAGGAAACATTAGGTCTGTTTGTATGTGTGAATATTTATAACTCCAATGTAAGTCAGGAACTTACTGTGCTTTCCAAACTATCTACTTTATCATTAAGAAAGTATATAGAGTCTCCAAGGAAAAGGCTCAGATACCCTCTAAAAAGTTCAATACTTGGAATACATTCTTATGCCCAAGGAACAATAGCTTTCTAGGGACTGGTTCCAGGCTATCTATGATCTTGGACCTCCTGCCACAAAACAACAGCTTTGTTTCTTCCTGGAAATGACTAATTTCTGCTGGATCTGGATACCTAATTTTGAACTAATGGCAAAACCTTGATATGAGGCTGTCCAAGACCTTTTTTCTGTACCCTTAGGATGAACAAAAGCAATAGATAATACCTTTAGAGAGAGGAAAAAAAAAAACATGCTCTTACTTCTAGCACTGGGAATACCTAATTTAAGAAAATTATTTTTTCTTTACATATCAAAAAAGAGAGGAATTGCTTTGGGTGACTTGATCCAAATCTACTTTATAAAAAAAGTTAGGTAGAGTGGCTGCCAGATGGCCAGGCTGCCTAAGAGTCACAGCAGCTATAGCTCTGATAACAGAGAAAGCTGAAAATCTAACTTTAAGACAGAAACTGAAAGTCCTGACCTCCATAATGTCAGAGCGATTCTTGAGACAAAATACTACTACTTGTGGTTAACAGAGAAACAGCTTGCCAAGTATCAGGCCATGGTCTTAGACACACTTGAGGTTATTATAAAAACTTGCCTGCCAGGCGTGGTGGCTTATGCCTGTAATCCCAGCATTTGGGAGGCAGAGACAGGAGGATTGCTGAGTTCGAGGCTTGCCTGGGCTACATAGTGAGCTCAGAGCCAGCCTGAACTACAAAGCGAGACCCTGTCTCAAAAAAAAAAAAAAAAACTTGCCTTACTATCAATGCTGCCTCTCTAATGCCTACAGACCCAAAAATCAATCACTATTGTGAGCAAGTCATCTAACCTATACAACAGGCAGGACATCAGTGACCTGCCCCTCCAAAACCCTGAAGTGTGGTTCACTGATGAAAGTACCTTTGCTAAGGAGAACATCAAAAAGCAAGTTATGGAACTGTCAGTTTGAAGCAGGTCATTGAGGCCATCATCCCCCAGGGAACTCTGCTCAAAGAACAGAGCTATAACCCTTGCCATCTGGCCTAGCCGGTTACCATACGGTCTCTGTCATCCGACAGCCTTGGGAGGGTGAGCAGGGACAGGGAATCACAACTCCCAGATTCCATGTCTGTTGAGAAGCTTCTCCCGTTTATTATGGAAGTCACAGGCATTTATATAGGGCAGTTTGGGAATTGATTGGGTGAGAGGGCGGGAGCAGAGCTGGTGGCAGGGTGTGATTAGGTGCAAGAGCACAAGTAGCATTTAGCAATGTATGATTGGTCTGTGTCACTTCTGTCACCTGCTTAAAGGGTCACTGTATCTATTTGTCTGCCAGGAGAGAGAGAGAGAGAAGAGAAGAAGTGGAAGCGCCTGGAGAAAGGTTTGGCCACAAGTCCTTACTTGGGAAAAGGCAAAAAGTTAAATATTGATAAAGACTCCAAATATGACTTTCTGATGCTATATGCTCATATAGCAATCTGAAAAGAAAATGCTTGCTGACTAATTAATCACCTATAAAACATAAGCAGGAAGTTCTACTACTCTTAGAAGTAGTCTATCTTCCCAAGAAGGTCACTGTAATTCATTGCAAGGGATCCTAAAGAGATATATCTAATGTCTGTTTGGGAAATTAAAAAAGACTGATAGATAAGTAAACTTGATAGTAAAAAAAGGAAACAAAGCTTATGTATATAGGGGCAGGAGCTGTAGGGAGGGCAGGGAAAAGGGAAAAAATGAGCATCAAAATGTGTCACAGGTTCTCAATGTTAAATGTGGTTATATTGTATGTATAAAATGTACCAATAAAATCAATTTGAAAAAAAAGAGAATGGTAGCCCCACAGGCACTTAAGACACTAGCCTTATTTCCTGTTCCTGAGGAATCACTCTCCTCCTTGTTCAAGGGGCATAGTGACAAGCTACAAAAATCCTACACTGGAAACGAATTTTTTTTTTTTTGGTGGTACCAGGGATCAAACTCAGACCCTTATACTTCCAAGGTAGGTGCAGTACCACTTGAGCTAAATCCCTGGCCCTGGAAATGAATTTTTCACAGCACTAAGAACAAAGCTATTCTTGAGAACCTCTGGAAGACCTGAGGCTCCTCTTCAGGAAACAAGAAGACTTCATTGTTATGCCAGGTTTTTTTTTTTTTTTTCCTTCAATTCGGGCCTATAGCCCCTTTCAGCCGTAAGTAGCTTTACGAAGGTGAAGGTCTCTACTCTCTCAGGGGAAAATGAGACAGGAGGTTATGGTGTGGCAAAACTGAACTGGGTAGTAGGTGTGTCCTGTAAATTACAAAATCCAAGAACAATTGCATGGAACAGTTCCCAAAGTTCTGTACATGGCTTTTTTCGAGAATTTGAGCAAGTTTTTGTTAGGATGGCCTAGACCTGACATGAACATGAAGAGGGGGGTGACACAAAAAGGACAGTTCACGCTGAGTTTTTGCCATGATGTTCTTTCCTTTCCTTCTTTCCTTCCTTCCTTCCTTCCTTTCTTTTTCCTTCTTTCTTTCTTTATCTTTCTCTTTCTTTCTTTCTTTCTTTCTTTCTTTCTTTCTTTCTTTCTTTCTTTCTTTCTTTCTTTCTT
>PVIC010028195.1:8113-23606 GCA_004025085.1 Thryonomys swinderianus
CTGACCTCGAACTTGAGGTGATCCTTCAGCATCTGCCTCTCGGATTCCGGGATTATAGGTGTGAGCCAACACCCCCGACCAAGTTGCATATTTTTTAAATTGGTTTACTCTATTTTGCTTATGCTGATATGATCTTTTTCTACAGTTTGACCAGAACATTTAGTCATCAAAATATAAGTGGTACCCTTAGCCAGATGCTGCTATACAAGCTTCAGTGGGCCCACAATGTATTCCTCCTCCCTCCTTCTGGGGAAATTGTTATTCTCCCCTTCCATCTTTCAACTATCAGAGTCTCTCTGAGGCTGCCAACCACAGGTCTCAAACTCCTGACAGGAGGGCATATAACATAAGTTAACCAATCCTATTGCTACATCATGGCCACATCATGGTGGACATAAAGAATTTACAGTGGAAGAATATGTGATCAAGGATGGGTAATCAGTCCTTTGTAGTAATTTTATGAGAAGATGGAGGGCGGTCCCCTCTTTTGCCAAGAAATGAATGTCATCATCCAAGAGAGACTGAATTAAGCCATGAGGAAAAATGGAAAAGTGGA
Source organism: Thryonomys swinderianus (assembly GCA_004025085.1). Classification (NCBI taxonomy): domain Eukaryota; kingdom Metazoa; phylum Chordata; class Mammalia; order Rodentia; family Thryonomyidae; genus Thryonomys; species Thryonomys swinderianus. Next base: position 8,670 of record PVIC010028195.1, read on the forward strand.
AAAGAAAAAGTTGTGTTTGGAAAATGTTCATCTGTCCCTTTCTCTGATATACTGGTATAAAACACACCCTTTTAGATTTAAGCTTGTTGGAACTAGGTTTCTGTGACTTTCAATTGAAATAGGCCCCCCAAAGGGAAGATTCTCAGGTAGCTCAAGATGTACCAATAGTAGTTGTTTATATCCATGTCTGTATCTTATTTGTGTATACACATCTGTACACACAGTCTTGGTGTAGGTTAGGGGAACATGTCCTAAGAAGATGATACTATGTTTTTTATTCAAAGAATAGGTACATCAAAACCACCAGCCTTCAGGTCTTTTCTTTCAACAGAATCTGGGCATGTTATTCATGCTGGTCTCCAACCCCTTGGTTCAAGTAATGCTCCTGTGTCACCTTCCCCAGAAACTGGTACCATATGTCCATGGCATCCTGGCCAGCTGGCCTCGAAGTCTGACTTTGGGGAAGACCACAACTTCAAGCAATCACCCTTCAGACTTCAGAGGGTGACCCACCATGTCAGTATGCTGAGAGATTGCTTTCCTGGGAGACATGAAAACAGAACAGACCCTGGCAAACCAAGAGAGTTGATTATCCTAGCTCAGTTCCAGATCTGTAAAACATAGCGAGACCTTGTCTAAAACAAATGAAAAACCCAAACAAAAAGTAATTTAAAATTTATTCGAGCCCATCATATGCTAGACCCACATAAAGACTCTAATGCTAAGTTATGAGTTTAAATGTGTCTAAAGTTTGGAAATTCAGAATCTGTGGCTTAGCAGTTCAGTACTTCTCTAAAGCTCTAGTCAGCAGGTAAGGGAACTATACGGGATCCCACCTAGGGCCAGTCAGACTCCAATAGCCATCTTCCCAACTTGATGCAATTGGTATAGTTCTGCTTTCACCTTTGATCTTCGATGTGTACAGTCTACTCTCCTTCCCGTGGGTTTGGGGAGACAATGTTCTCAGGGATTTAGGCTTCCTTTTCTTCAAGAAGCAATGTGGGGTTACTCTGTGTGGCTGGGAAGCCTAGAAGTTCCAAATGGCCTAGGAAGGACAGAAGAGACACGCCAGGGCCACTCTTGGTCACCAGAGGACAGATCCCCATAGGATAGCTGTGTACTGGTGAGTTTCCCGACGACAGGTACAAGGAAGGGAGCTTCGGTGCGGAAGCAGCCCAGGTTCCTTGCAACCCGGGTTCCTTGCAGCCCAGCCGCCCTGCAAACCACCGGGTAGCGCATGCGCAGCGCGGGCCGAGGAGTTGTGAATGGTTCTTCTTGTTCGCTGTAGTTTGAGGCGGGCGGGCGCGCGAGGAGGGGTGGGGCCAGCGGGGGCGGGGCGGACGGGCCAGTGAACGAGGTGGGCGGCGAGAGGAAGTGGCGGCGGTGGCGGCCGGGGGCGGCGAGAGTTGGGTCTGAGCGGGCAGTAGGCAACGGCTGAGGCGGCGTGGGCTGGGCTGTAACGGGCGACGGCACCTCAGACTCCCTGGAGCGGGAGCCCACGCGGGCGGGCGCCCTAAACAAAGAGCAGCGGGAGTCCGGGCGCCGCGGGTGGGCGGTCAGTCGGTCAGCGCGGAGCCGGCCAGCGGGTGCCCGCGCAAACCCGGAGCTCAGCCGGCGGGCGCGGACACCGAGCAGGAAGATGCCGCGCGTCGTGCCCGACCAGAGAAGCAAGTTCGAGAACGAGGAGTTTTTCAGGAAGCTGAGTCGAGAGTGTGAGGTGAGGCAGGCGAGCGACGCGGAGGCCGCAGCGCGTCCCGAGTGGGCCCCGGCGGAGAAAAGTTTGGGTGGCGCGATCCCCGCGGATCCGGGCCGGCGCGCTGCGGACGGGCAATCTCGCCGGGGCGGCCGCCGCCCGCAGACTCCGCTTGCCCTTATCGACGCCGCACGAGGTAGGCGGGCGGCGCCGCGGATTTGACTCCTGATTTCAGGCCGTCTCTCCCTTGCAGATTAAGTACACTGGCTTCAGGGACCGGCCCCACGAAGAGCGGCAGATGCGCTTCCAGAACGCCTGCCGCGACGGCCGCTCCGAGATCGTAAGTCAGCGGGGTAGACGCGGGGACCGAGGCGCGCGCGGGTCACTTGTTGCGCGGGGGCCGCGCGGCCCTGGCAGGTTCCGGACGGCGCCACGGACGCTGCCGCTCCCGGAACTAAGCGGGCGCCGTCTCACTTCCTACTCGGGATTCAAAAGGCGAAAACCAGAGGCCCGCGTGCAGATCCTCGCGGGGACACGCTTTTCCTGTGGCCCCGCCGCGGTGGCTCGTGGTTCCCAGAGCCGGTTTGGTGGGCAGGTTGACCGGGAGTGTATAAGATCCTGAACCAAAGTGCAAGCAGAGGTCTTGGATAGGCAGTGATACCTTTCAGTGTTCTGAATACATACAGGAAGAAAAGAGCTTTTAGCAAAAATCGTTCAAGATCAGAGATAGTTTGTTTTCTTTAATTTTTATTCATTTTGCAGTACTCAGAACTGAACACAAGGCCTTTGCACCAAGCTACATCTTCAGCCCCTTTTATTTTTTGATTTGAGACAGAGTCTAGTTGAGCCTCTAAAATCCCTAAGCTGGGTGTGAGTTTGTGATCATCCTGCCTCAACCTGCCAGCGTGCTGAGATTACAGGCATATGCCATTAGGCCTGACAGGGTAGTTTATTTCTTACAAGCTAGATTTGTTGGTAAATCTTTCTGTGAAACTGTATCATTCCTAAGATAGCAGAAAATACATTCCAGTTATGTCTTGTCCTCATGGGAAGGATGTGCAATTTTCTTAGAATAGTAAAGAAACCGTTACTCTTTCTTTTCTATCCTAAATATATCTCATTAGTGCTGCAGTTTAACTAAGAACTGCATGATTTGCCACCGTTGGATCTCTGAGACCTGTTTCAGGTGATAGATTTGATGCTTCTCCTTAGGTTAAAAAAAAAAAAATTTATGTGTCCTAGTTACTTCAGTGGACTTTACAGTTGAAGTCCAATGAGGGAATGGTAAGAAGAAGCTATAGGAAAGAAGTTGATTATTATTTTTTTAAAAGCACTCTATTCATGAAATCCTGTTATGTTAATGGTGATTTTAAGCCCATTGCCTCTACAGAGAAAGCTAAGGTGCGATTTGAACTGAAGTCAACAGTTGGAAGACACTGAAAAATGTATCCTTCCCACTTTATAACCAGTTAATTTATTTTTATTGAAGTTTAATTTCCATACTATAAAATTATCTTATGGTGGTATGGGGGATCAAACACGGAGACCTTACACTTTTTTTTTTTTTTTTTGCTTTTGTAGTTCAGGCTGGCCCTGAACTCACTATGGTGCCCAGGCAAGCCGCCGCGAACTCAGCAATCCTCCTGTCTCTGCCTCCCGAGTGCTGGGATTACAGGCGTGAGCCACCACGCCCAGCATTTTATGTGGTAACCGGGGATCGAACTCAGGTCCTTACGCTTGCGAGGCAGGCGCCGGAACCACTGAGCTAACCCTCCGGCCCCCGACCTTACACTTTTGAGGCAGGCTTAGAAACCACTGAGCTAAATCCCTTGCCCCACCTTTTTGGGTTGTTTGTTTTTGTTTTCGAGATAAGGTCTCACTGTGTATCTGGGACCTTGTATCCCAGACTGGCCTTGAACTCACTGGCAGTCTTCTTGCCTCTTGTCTCCCTACTGAGATTACAAGTGTGCACCTCCACACGGCTCCAACTTTATTTTTAAGGAATATTTGATATTTAAAATGCCACAAAATGAGATGATACTGGTTAAGTTTATCAAGATCTCTAGAATATGTGGTCATTAATACATGTTATAGAAGAAATTCTTTTTTTTCCCAAGTACCAGGAATTCAACTCAGAACCTTGAGCTTGATAGGCATCCATAATGATGCTGAGCTAAATCCCCCTTAAAAAATTCTTTACCGGGCCGAGGATTTAGCTTCAGTGGTACCACGCCAACCTTGGATGCACAAGGGCCCGAGTTTGATCCCTGGTACTGCAAAAAAAAAAAAAAAATTTTTTTTTTCTTTATCTTCTAGTCCATCTCCACAGTTCTTGAGTACTTGGAGTAGTTACATAATTCAAATGTTTAATTTTTGGTTTTATCTCTAAATGGTAGAAAAAAAAGAATCACTGGTCCAGTGATAGTGTTATCTTTTGTATTTTCTTTTGCAAAAGGTGAACAGAAGCCAGTCATGGTGACACACACTTGTAATCCCAGTACTATGGGAGGCTGAGATAGGATGTAGGATTGCAAGTTCAAGTTCAGTCTGGGCATCTTGTTGATTTAGAGAGACCATATGTAAAAATAAAGTAGAGATATAGCTCAGTATGGAGTCCCTGGGTTTAATCTCCAGTACTAGGGAAGAAAAAGAGAAAGAAAAGAAAAAAAGTCAATGGTTTATCTGATGAAGGAATTTCCTGGCGGTAGTAAAAGATGAGATGAAAAGTACTGTCACAATCTTAAAGTTGAGATTTTCTGGAAACCCGATGAGACATAATTAATAGAATGATTTTTGTCATATCAGACTTTGCATGTAATTGGAGTTAGAATTCAACTCGTTATATCTGAGTAATTGTGTTACAGTATTGCTACAAGAGTAATTCAGCATTCGTAGGTTTCTGTGTTTGTCAAAAATTTCTTTCCAGGATGAATTAGACATTCTAGCTGGCCCTTTTGTTTCCAAATATTTGACCACACAAATTTTTACATGTTTAATTTGTTTTCTGATAAATATGAAAGGTTAAAAAGTACCAATTGAGGGCCGGAGGGTTAGCTCAGTGATTCTGGCCCCTGCCTCGCAAACGCAAGGTCCTGAGTTCGATCCCCGGTAACCACATATAATGCTGGGCATGGAGTCTCATGCCCACCAACAATCAACACCACATACCACAATGCCGGGCGTGGTGGCTCACGCCTGTAATCTCAGCACTCGGGAGGCAGAGACAGGAGGATTGCTGAGTTCACGGCAGCTTTCCTGGGCACCATAGTGAGCTCAGGGCCAGCCTGAACTACAAAGCGAGACCCTGTCTCAAAAAGCAAAAAAAAAAGTGTCAATTGAATTCTGTAAGATCTACAATTAAGACAGTAGCTTATGCTCTTTTGTCAAGAAATGTTGACTGTTTTTATTTGGGAAATCACATTTATAATCCTAGCACTCAGGAGGCTGAGGCAAGAGAATCATTGTGAGTTTAAGGAAAAGCTGAACTGCACAGTGAGACCCTGTGTCAAAAACAAAAAAACAGGGGCTGGAGGGTTAGCTCAGTGGTTCCGGTGCCTGCCTCGCAAACGCAAGGTCCTGAATTCAATCCCCAGTAACCACATACAGTGTTGGGTGTGGTGACTCACGCCCACCAGCAATCAATACCACATACCACAGTGCTGGGCGTGGTGGCTCATGCCTGTAATCCCAGCACTCGGGAGGCAGAGACAGGATTGCTGAGTTCGAGGCTTGCCTGGGCTACATAGTGAGCTCAGGGCCAGCCTGAACTACAAAGTAAGACCCTGTCTCAAAAAAAAAACAAAAAAACCCCAAAAAATACAATAACAAAAAAATAAGATCCTTAAGCTGGAGATTTAGCTCAATGGTTCCAGTGCCTGCCTAGCAAGCATAAGGTCCTGAGTTCGATCCCAGAAACCACATACAAGACTGGACATGGTGACTCATGCCCATCAGCAATCAGTACCACATACCACAGTACCAGGCATGGTGCCTCACACCTGTCATCCCAGCACTCAGGAGGCAGAGGCAAGAGGATTGCTGAGTTTGAGGTTTGCCTGGGCTACATAGTAAGCTCAGGGCCAGCCTGAACTACAAAGTAAGACCCTGTCTTAAAAAAAAAAAAAAGATCCTTAACTTCTAGAGGGCAAAGATGGTATTCTAATATATATCTTTGGCAATACATGTTTTACATAATACCTTTTGTTATCAAAGGTACTTAATTTATTTGAACTTAGAGATTGCATAATTTAGTACCTGAAATGGTTTTATTACTTATAAATAGACTGGTTTCTACCTGTTGTGGAAAAGACATTATTTTGCCTCTATTTTGACAGTAGTCATACATGACAATAATATATATAATTTTTTAAATCTGCCAGTTCTTCTCCTGACTCAATTGCTTTTCTTTTTCCACTTTTGATTTTGAATGTATCCTTAATATCCCAGTGAGGTTAATAAAAAAATTTATGTTTAGATGTGAAATACCATAAAGATTGTAGCGCTTTTGTCCACTATAAAATTCAGACTACTTTTCACATCATGAAATAGTGATTATAAATTAGAAGTAGAATTTATTTGGTAAAATTTGATTTATTCCTTTTGTGAATTTTTATTGTAACAAAGTAGGACATATCAATACTAATAATTAATGAAAGAAATACTTACATGAGGCATAATGATTAAGGTGGAAAGAGTAAAACAGTTTTTCTGGTTCTGTGGATTGGACCCAGGGCCTTCACACTGAACTACATTCTAAACCTTTTTTTGAATTTTGTTTGTTTTTTTGAAGAAAGTTACTATGTAATTCAGGCTGACCTTGAACTTCTCACTGTAGCCCAGAGCTGGCTTTTTTTTTTTGAGACAGGGTCTCATTTTGTAGTTCAGGCTGACCCTGAGCTCACTATGTAGCTCAGGCAAGCCTGGAACTCAGCAATCCTCCTGTCTCTGCCTCCCGAGTGCTGGGATTACAGGAGTGAGCCACCTTGCCCGGCACTGTGGTATGTGGTATTGATTGCTGGTGGGCATGAGTCCCCACATCCCACATTATGAATGTGGTTACCTGGGATCAAACTCAGGACCTTGCTCTTGCGAGGCAGGCACCGGAACCAATGAGCTAAATCTCCAGCCCAAGAGCTGGCTTTTGATTTACAGCAGTCCTTCTATTTTAGCCTCCCAAGTGCTGGGATTACAGTTTGCCCTACCTGCTAGCTCTAATACAGATTTACTTAGGTATTTTGTTGTTTTGTTTTGTTTTGCTTTTGAGACAGGATTTCACTGTGTAGTCCAGGCTGGCCTTGAATTTGCTATGTAGTTCAGGCTGCTTAGAACTCACAGCAGTACTCCTGCCTCAGCCTCTTGGGTGTTAGAATTACAGGTATGTGCCACCATGCCTTGCTTCTCGTGTGTGTGTGTGTGTGTGTAGGTGTATATAATACATATATATATATATTTTTTTTTTTTTTTTGAGACAGGGTCTTGCTTTATAGTTCAGGCTGGCCCTGAGCTCACTATGTAACAGCCCAGGCAAGCCTTGAACTCAGCAATCCTCCTGCCTCTGCCACTCGAGTGCTGGGATTACAGGCATGAGCCACCACACCCTACATTGTGGTATGTGGTACTGATTGCTCATTGTATTGTATGTGGTTACCAGGGATTGAACCAGGGACCTTGCGCCTGCTAAGCAGGTGCTAGAACACTGAGCTAAATCTCCAGCCCTGTATGTATATATTAATCCTGATAGTTAAACAGTAAAACGTATATTGGGTTGGCAGAAAGTGTCGTTTTATAAATATATAAAGCCTCTAAAATATAGTTAGGACAACCTGAAAAATCTTACAAATATTTTACCAGTGTACCATTTAATGTATTCGCAGAGAATTTCCCTGTTCTTATGTTTATGTAGGTACCTTATATAAATCTCCGGCCCTAGGTACTATATTAAAAAAACAAATTGCTGGGCGGGAGATTTAGCTCAGTGGTTCCTGTGCCTGCCCTGCAAACGCAAGGCCCTGAGTTCGATCCGGTAACCACATACAGTGCTGGGCATTGTGACTCACACCCACCAGCAATCCATACCACATACCACAGTGCTGGTGTGGTGGCTCACGCCTGTAATCCCAGCACTTGGGAGGCAAAGGCAGGAGGATTGCTGAGTTTGATGCTTGCCTGGGCTACATAGTGAGCTGAGGGCCAGCCTGAACTACAAAGTGAGACCCTGTCACCAAAAAAAAAAAAAAAAAAAATTCCTAGGGGCTGGGATTTAGCTCAGTGGTTTTAGCACCCACCTTGCAAGTTTGAGGTCCTGAGTTCGATTCCAGGTACCAAAAAAAACAAAGTAAAAAACAAGTTCCAGGCTGAGATGTAGCTCAGTGATAGAGAGCTTGCCTAAAGAGCAAGACACTGGATTTCACCTGGCACTACAAAAGAAAAAAGTTTCGCGGTCAGGAGTTTGGAAAATCTAGGTGTGATGGCACATGCTTGTAATCCCAGCACTTGGGAGGATCTAGGATCTTTGTGAGTTAAAAAAAAAAAAAAAACTAGTTCTGGTCTAGAATAGTTTTTGATACTTTTTCTCTGAGAGAAATCTTGGTGAGATAATAGGCTTAAAGTGGTGAAACAAATTTCTTTTGAGATTGGAATTCAAACTAGAGGTGTGAGGCAACACTATCTGCAAAATGTCTTGTCCCAGAGCTGATGGGGCACACTTAAGGTGGAAGGATTTGCTACTACTGAGTGAACACGGTACTGAAAAACGTGCCCTAGGGATTTTCACAAAGGACATTTGTTTAGGGGCTAAGCCTCTTATTTGCCATCAATCTGCTCTAAGAATTTCATTACTTAAGGATAAAAATGATAGCTGTCTAACCTTAAAATAATTTCTTCTAAAGTAAGTATGTGGGCATCTGACTACAGTTCTAGCCTTAGGGAGACTGAAGTAGGAGGATGTTATTTTTTATGTTTTTGAGAAAAGATCTTGCTGTATAGCACAGGCTAGCCTCAAATTTGTGGTCCTCTTACCTCAGCCTTTCTAGTGTTGAAATTACAGGCATGAGCTACCACGCCCAGCTAGGAGGATCCTTTGAACCTAAGCTTTGGAGGCTGGTCTGTGGAAGAATATTAAGAACCTTATAGAGACAAGTTACTTCTTCTGTAGTATTCAGCAAATACTTACTTAGGTATTACTTGGTACTGTTCTAAACACTTTACAAATACCCATTTCCTAGGAAACAGGTTTTCCTCCCAAAGTCTGCTCTCTGCTTTTCATTTGAACTACTGTTAGTGGATAAAACCTATGCTAGTAGTTCATAGATTTTTTTTTTTATGTTACTGTTGTAACATTGATGTTTAGTTTCTGTTTGTAAAAACTACCATGATAAAAGGGTATCTCAGTTATTAGAGAAATGCCATCAAAAGAAATATAGAGATTTAGCAGTTAGGTTGATAATTGTACCTGTACTAATAGCAGTAGAAATCAGAAGTACATATATTCAGCCAGGACTAGAGTTAGACCTTATTGATTTTTTAAAAAAGAGGGGGGGGAAATCCAGGAATGTAGCACAATGGTGCCATGTGCCTGCTTAGCAAGCACGACGTCCTGAGTTCAATGATCAGTACCATAAAAGAAAAGAAAGAAAATTTATAGCCTCTGAAGAATATACTCTTTTTTTTTTTTTTTTTTTTAATTTTTTGAGACAGGGTCTTGCTTTGCAATTCAGGCTGGCCCTGAGCTCACTATGTAGCCCAGGCAAGCCTGGAACTCAGCAGTCCTCCTATCTCTCTCTCCGGAGTGCTGGGATTACAGGCGTGAGCCACCACACCTGGCACTGTGATCCGTGGTATTGATGGCTGGTGGGCGTGAGTCACCACGCCCAGCATTGTGTGTGGTTACCGGGATTGAACTCAGGACCTTGCGCTTGCGAAGCAGGTGCCAGAACCACTGAGCTAAATCACTGGCCCAAGAAGAATATACTCTTAACCATCAGAGGAATTAGTAAATAGCTATATCAGATAATGGTTTTTTGTTTTTTGTGTTTTTTTTTTTGAGACAGGGTCTCGCTTTGTAGATCAGGCTGGCCCTGAGCTCACTATGTAGCCCTGGCAAGCCTTGAACTCAGCAATCCTCCTGCCTCTGCCTCCCAAGTCCTGGGATTACAGGCATGAGCCACCACGCCTGGCACTGTGATGTGTGGTACTGATTGCTGGTGGGCCTGAGTCACCGTGCCTGGTATTATTGTATGTGTTTACCAGATTGAACCAGGGAATTTCCTCTTGTTAGGCAGGCACCAGAACCACTGAATTTAAATCTCTGGCCTTGTTTTGATTTTTGAGACAGAATCTTACACTATACAATTCAGGCTAGCCTTGAACTCAATGTGTAGACCATTGTAGTCCGAAACCCTTGACAATCCTCTTGCTTCAGCCTCCCAAGTGCAGGGATTACAGACTTGTGCCACCATACTGAGCTCAGCCTCAGCTAATAGTTTTAATGTGAGTTTCTTGCTTTTAGATAAGACTCTGCACTCAAATGATGCTTGAGAATAAACTGAACATTTTTTTCTGATTCCAGTAAAAAAGTTTACCTTTTTTTAAAGAAAAAAAAAAAAAACTCTGGACCTTCCTTTTTTTTGAGACATTGTCCTGCTAAATTGCCTGGGCTAGCTGGAACTTGCAGTCCTCCCTCAGCCTCCCAGAGTACTGATATTACAAATATGCTACCATGCCTGGCTAAGAGTGTACATTTAGATAGGAGGAAAAAAAAGGTTTTTTTTGTTCCAGTACTGGAGATTGAACTCACGGCTTTGTGCTTGCAAAGGAGGTGAGGTGCCACTGAGCTAAATCCCCAGCCCAGAAAAAAAATTTTAAATCTGCTCTTCAATTGCTTTCTGTATTTCCCTTAATATTACTTCTTTCTTTCTTTCTGTATTTCCTCGGGTAAGAGTATAGACTTATTATTGTGGGGGAGAGGTTTACTGGGAATTGAACCCAAGGCCTCCACTGAGCAACATCCCCGGGCCTTTCTTTACTTTTTCTTTGGAGATAGTCCATTACCCTGAGATCAAACTTCAGTTTACGAGAATTCTGGGATTATAGGAATATGTCACCATGCCCAGTCTTACTTATGTTTTTTTACATGGGTGAAATATATTATTAAATTGCTCAAGGGCTACATGGAATACTGAAATGGCTTTAGATTGTTCTTTCTTAAGCCATACCATTTGAATCTTTATAAAATATTAGATGAATACTCAATGGTTTTTGTTATAGTCACATTTCTTTTAAGGTAAAACTGTAGAAAATGCATATTTTTAAAGAGTAATACATCAGAGGCCAAAGTATACAGCTTTTCATAGAGATAATTCCTTGTTCATTTTTTTAAAACCTGGGCTTTAAAGCAAATGCTTAAAAATGCACTTATGTACTGCATGTTTTATGTGCTACATATCATTCAGGGTTTTTTTGAGCAAGAGGAATCAAGAAATCCAGCTGTCTCGTACAGGTTTTAGTTGTGGTGTGCTTAAAATTTCAAAATCTTTAGATCATCAATGATTTTCACATTTAAAAACACAAGTTTTTAAGTGCAAGGGCAGTGGCTTCTGGTTAGATATTAGCAGAATAAGATCCTAACATCAGCAAAAAATGACCTGAAAGAAAGTATTGATTCCATGTCTGATTTTATATTTAAGCAGCCAATGGCAAATGTCCTCAAAATGGAATCAGATGTTTGTAACTTAATCCTTAAGAAAAATGATGAGTGCATGTTTTTTACTTTTAAGTATTCTTAGTGCTGCCTGGCTTAAGACATAAACTGATGTAAAAATAAATGACTGCCTGCATAATTTATGTAATGTCCTGCTCCTGATCCTGTTTGTATTGATTTTTCTAAAAGGCTTTTGTGGCCACAGGAACCAATCTGTCTCTCCAGTTTTTTCCGGCCAGCTGGCAGGGAGAACAGCGACAGACACCTAGCCGGGAGTATGTCGACTTAGAAAGAGAAGCAGGCAAGGTAGGAAACATTTCTTTGCACTTTAAAATACTATGAATCGTTTTATTAGAGGTTATCTGATGATTTACATTATTAGCAAATCGTAAGTCTGACTATGCTAGCAAATGAGATTTGTTCTCATTCCACAATATAAGGATGTAATACAATTTTTTAAAACCATAGTTTAAACTTATGTAGTATGTCTTTACTAATATCATGTGTATAATATTTACTGTGGAAAGGGTTAGCCCATAATGTGGTTTCCTATTTAACATTTAAAATTTAATTCCTTTAAAAATGTTGATAAAAAATATTTTATTTACTAAAAATATGTGTGACTATAGTACTGAAAAATTAAAATTAAGAGAAAAGTGGGAAAAAGCACTGTGGGCTTAAAAATTCATAGCATTGGGCTGGGGATTTAGCTCAAGTGTACCATGCCAACCTTGGACGCACAAGGGCTGGAGTTCGATCCCTGATACCAAAAAAAAAAAACAAAAAAAAAACGTATTATTTAGGAGTAACTTGTAGGTAACTTTCTAGTTCTTTTAATATAACAGGTTTAATTTGGGGGAAAACAATTTTAAAACTTTAACCTGGAAAAAAGTTTTTAAATTATAAGAACAAAGCTTAAGTTTCTGGGAAAACAATTTTAAGTTGAATATTTGGATGAGAGAAAAAATATTGGAAGAACTATTTTGGCCCTGTTAAAATATAAGTTAAATATGTTACTTTGATGAAATTTTAATGAATAATATCTTTGGTTGGTTCTTGAGTAAGAGGTTCAGAAATGACTTAAAATTTTTAAAGAAAAATATTTCTTGCAGCCCATTGAATGCTCAGTCTCCTGTTTGCAATGTTTCCATATCTGTTTCTATCAACTTCGTTATTTTGTGTTACATTAAATATATAATGTATCACATCAATTGTAAAATGTAAGAAATGTCTAAACATTAACTAAAGTCTTATATTAGCTTGTGTTAGGGAAAGAATTTCTAATCTTGCATATATACAATGAAGAATTTTTTAATTTTATGAAATTAGATTTAATCTTTTGTGGGTAACCAATTAATCTTTGGATTGGCAAAAGGAAAACCAATTATAGGATTTAAAAAATAAGTAATAATAACCAAGTAATTTTCTTTCTTGTGCATTAGCTCACTGTGTTGGAAATTTAAGGCAAATTTACTGGTTTTACTACTTGTTAATTCTTACATATATAGAAAAACTTGGAAGTTATTGTAAGATTATTATCTGTCTGTCTGGTGCATGTATATGTGGCTAAATGAAGAAATTGTTTTTTCCTTGTTCAGAACACTTTCTTAGAGGTAGATGCAGTGGCTCATGCCTATAGTACCAACACTTGGTGAGGCTAAGGCAGAAGGATTACTTTAGCCCAGGAGTTGACCAGTCTGGGGACTCTATGGAAACACTGTAAGACAAAACAAAAAACACTCCTTCAAAGTATGTTTAATGTAAGTAGGTAGCTCAGATCCTTAAAGGCATAAACCAAAAATACCTTGCTTCCCCTTCAGCTTTAATACTAAACTAGTTTTAGATTTTAGGATTTTCTTTTCAATGTTACTAAACTCTTTCTGTATTTAAAAACTAATAAGTAGGTATTAATACCACTAGAAGGTATGTTTGCTTTAATTAATTAATGAAAACTACATTATCCATGTACTTAAGCTAGTGAGATGCTTTCAGTTCTATAACAGACAGTAACAAAAAAGTTAGATGATTTAGTAACATTGATTTTAGAAGTTTCTTTTTCTGTAAAGGACAGTTAGTAAGTATTTCCAATTTTGGTTTCTATGATAGCTCTGCCATTGGTTTATGGTGTGTAAGGAGCCAGTTGAGCATATAAACAAGTAAGTGTAACTGTATTCCCAGAATAGTAACTTTTTTTGTTTGTTTGAGACAGGGTCTTACTATGTAGTTCAGGTGGGCTTCAGTCACTACGTAGCTCAGGCTGGCCTTGGACTCATGGTGATCCTTCTGCCTCAAAAATAAAAAAAACAGCTGGGAGTGTGGCTCAGTTCAAAGGCCCTAGGTTCAATCCTAAAGGCTGAAAGAAAAAAAAAAAAAGACAAAGGAAACAATTTTCCTACTAGTAAATTGTTGCGTACCATTTGGACATAATACTCCAATCAGCCTACAGATGACTATACCCATGGCTTTTGTATTGAGCTACATCCACAGTCTTTTTTTGTATTTTTTATTTTAAGATAAGATCTCACTGAGTTGTCTAGGCTGGGCTCAAACTGAATTCTTTCTGCCTTGGCCTTCCCAAGTGCTATGAGCCTCTCTGCTTTTTTTATTGCATCCCAAATGAATGTCATCTTCCCTGTTCTCTCAATTTAGTCACCTACTAAAACAGATTATTTTTCTTCACGATCAAGGGGTGGGCATATTTATTTTTTTTTTTTAGTGGTGTTGGAGATTGAATACAGGGCCTTTGTATTGCACTACATTGCTATATCCTCAGGCCAGACTCAAATTTTCAAATCTCCTGCTTCAGCCTTCCCTGAGTGCTAGGATTACAAGCATGTGCTATCACACCTGGCTAGTAGTGTGTTTTGTTTTGTTTTGTTTGAGACAGTCTCGTTTTGTAGTTCAGGCTGGCCCTGAGCTCACTATGTAGCCCAGGCAAGCCTCAAACTCAGCAGTCCTCCTGCCTCTGCCTCCTGAGTGCTGGGATTACAGGCATGAGTCACCACGGCCAGTATTGGTATGTGGTACTAATTGCTGGTGGGTGTGAGTCACCATGCTTGGTGTTGTTGTATGTGGTTACTGGGATCAAACCAGGGACCTTGCACTTGCTAGGCAGGTGCCAGAACCACTTAGCTAAATCTCCAACCCTGTGGTTTTATTTTTGGTTATGTTCAGGTAGGATCTTGCCATATCATTCAGGCTGTCCTTGAACTCACTCTGTAGCCCAGGCTGACTTTGAACTCAGGGCAACTTGTAATTGTGGTTTTAAATAATTCTGTGTAAGGAAGATTGCCTATGAGCAGAGACCTAAAGGAAATTTGGAAATGATGCAAGTGTCTTAGGTGAAAGATGTTGCAGGTAGAGGAAACAGCCATTGTAAATGCCCCAGGATGGGAGCCTGCACTGTATATTTGACAAATAGCAAATAGGACATGTAACTTATTAAACTGAAAAAGAGAAAGAGTAGAAAGTGAGATTGGGGTGACAGTAAGAAGACAGTTTGAGTGACTATGGTAGGCCATTATAATGATGTGAACTTTTTTTTTTT
>PVIC010028196.1:0-23652 GCA_004025085.1 Thryonomys swinderianus
CCCCTCCCCTCTCCTCTCCTCTTTCTCTGAGACAGGGTCTCGCACTGTACTTCAGGCTGACCCTGAGCTCACTACGTAGTCCAGGCAAGCCTAGAACTCAGCAATCCTCCTGCCTCTGCCTCCTGAGTGCTGGGATGACAGGTGTGAGCCACCACGCCCAGCTAGATGTATTTCTAAGTGGTTAAATAAGACATATTCAGTATGTTTTCTGTAATCTCTGAATAAAAGTGTTAACCATTAAGCTGTGGAGAAGTTTCTGGTAGTTTACCATAGCTTCGTTGTTTCAATATGAATTCTGTTTTTGTCGATGGCCCTGTTTTTTTTAATCCATTTATTTGCTGTTGGTGTTTAGAAGCTTATATAGAAGATATGTTTTAAAAATTTCCTGATGGGGCCAGAGATTTAGCTCAGTGGTTCCAGCGCCTGCCTCGTGAGCGCAAGGTCCTGAGTTCGATCCCGGTAACCACATACAATGCTGGGTGTGGTGACTCATGCCCACCAGCAATCAATACCACATACCACAGTACCGCGTGTGGTGGCTCATGCCGGTCATCCCAGCACTTGGGAGGCAGAGGCAGGAGGATTGCTGAGTTTGAGGTTTGCCTGGGCTCCATAGTGAGCTCAGGGCCAGCCTGAACTACAAAGTGAGACCCTGTCTCAAAAAACAAAAACAAAAACAAAAACAAAATTTCCTGATGACGCAAAGCTGGGAGAAATATTGAACATTTTAGTACCTTAAAGTTTAAAGAGGTGGCATATACTTGTGATCTCACTCCCCTGGGAGGCAGAGGTGGGAGAACATTTAAGTTTGAGCCCAGTTTGGGCAACTTAAGATCTTATGAAGTCTCTGTCTCAAAATAAAAAATAAGAGCTGGGGATGTAGCCCAGTGCGAAGGCCCTGGGTTCAATCCTCAGCAGCACAAAGGAAAAATTAAAAATTTTTTCCCAATTAGGTTGGTATAATAGAAACATACGAAAGAAGTTGTAGATTAATATTTTAAAAATTAACTGGAGATGTTTAGGAAGGGAAATTTGATTTTATAGTGGTTTATGTAGAAATAACTTAGGGATTTCAGTCAATCAAAACTCAATATGACTACACAGTGAGACACAACCCACAATGCTAATGGCATTTTAGGGCCTGTTAATATAATAGTTTAGAATCTAAGACACTCAAGTCCCTACTGGACATGGATTTGTGGAGGCAGGTCTGCAATTTGTGTTTGCATGTAGGGACCGTTTTAAGATAGATGCAGAGAAATGGGGAGGGACCCAGAACAGGCTGACCAGGGACAGATGTGTACACAGTGGGTCACGGAGAGGGCTGTGGAGTTTGAAAACGTTGTTCAGAGTAGAGGAGATATAGGGAAGCCCTACAGGGGGTCTTCAAATGTTTCACGGTAACCAACATGGAAAGACCTTAGACTTAGTCTCGTGATCCCAAGGGTGGAACTTGGCATACAGGAAGACATTGTACAGAGGCAGATTTGTGTTTCTCATTACAGAGGCCTTTCATAATGACTCATTATAGAGTCATTTCCATTTTAAAATGGGCACTTCCTGCCTTGTAAGGAAGTGAGTGTCCCAACACAGGGGACCTTTAAAAACAGACCTAGGGGGCCGGAGGGTTAGCTCAGTAGTTCCGGCGCCTGCCTCGCAAACGCAAGGTCCTGAGTTCGCTCCCCGGTGACCACATACAATGCTGGGCATGGAGACTCACGCCCACCAGCCATCAATACCACATACTACAGTGCCGGACGTGGTGGCTCACGCCTGTCATCCCAGCACTCGGGAGGCAGAGGCAGGAGGATTGCTGAGTTCGAGGCTTGCCTGGGCTGCATAGTGAGCTCAGAGCCAGCCTGAACTACAAAGTGAGACCCTGTCTCAAAAAAAAAAAAAAAACCCAAGAAAAAACAGACTTAGGGACCTCTTGCCAGGCTCCTAAGGGCATTTCAGAAAGTTGTAGCACCGATCTCCGCCAGAGTTCCTCTAGCTCACGCCCCCTGCAAGAAAGATGCCTATAATACAGTAGGCACTCAACAGGTGTCTACCAAGTGAGTGAATGTTTTTAAGGTCAAAAAATCTGAGAAGAGTGCTTTGGCACTAGATGTAGCTTTCAGTTGTGAGTAACTCTGTGGTACGTGGCAGCCATTTCCCCTGGTGCTATGAGCACGGAGCACGTGGGGAAACAGGGTCTCAGCACCACATAGTTTAACATTCCTAGATAGCAGGTTTATCTTCTGTTCCTCTGGTACAGCTCACGCCAGTAAGTAAAATCTTGCATGTGTTGGAGTTATAATGAGCAATGTCTTGCCTCAAACTTACCTGATGCTATTTCTTTTTCAGGATAATCGTATCCACACATCAAAGTACAACATTATTACCTTCTTGCCGATTAATTTATTTGAACAGTTCCAAAGAGTGGCAAATGCCTATTTCCTTTTCCTTCTGATATTACAGGTAAAGTATTTACCTCCTCATGAGCTTTTTGTTAAAAGTGTTCATATAAAAGTATGTTAGTTTACTTAGCCAAGTGTTGATGACTAGGTGAAAACATTCTTATCAGATTTTTAATGTTATTTTCGCTGTTTCTCTTCACAAATGTGAGAGGGCTGGGAGTGGGTAAAAACTACCACATTAATCATTTTAAACACTGAGGTCATCTTAGAATGTAGCCTTGCACTTTATTTGAACCAAACCAGAGCTTAATAATTACTACTCACAACCTTCTTCCTTCCCTATCTTCCTTTCACGTCGACCTGTGAAGACTGCAGAGAGGAAGAATCTTAGCTGACTAGCCTGAGAGGGTTGTGCAGCTGAATTCGTCAAATTTCATTTTAATTTAAGAACCATGACGCATCTTACGTATGCATAAAGTAAATTATGTGGATTGTATGTTGTTTCATTGCAGGATGACTGGTTTATAGTTGTGAGTGGTTAATAGGTAGCCAGTAATCTTTTCAACCCCTCCAGATTAAAATTTGGGTTTAAGGGGCCGGAGGGTTAGCTCAGTGGTTCCGGCACCTGCCTCGCAAGCGTAAGGACCTGAGTTCGATCCCCGGTTACCACATATAATGCTGGGCGTGGTGGCTCACGCCTGTAATCCCAGCACTGGGGAGGCAGAGACAGGAGGATTGCTGAGTTCTCGGCGGCTTGCCTGGGCACCATAGTGAGCTCAGGGCCAGCCTGAACTACAAAGCGAGACCCTGTCTCCAAAAAAAAGCAAAAAAAAAAAAAAAAAAAAAAATTGGGTTTAAGTAAAATTTCAGCTTTCACTAATATTTTGGGAATGAAAAATACATAAATCAAGAAAGAGACACACACTTCTCCTTTCACACAAATTATATTAGTCAGTTACTTATGCGGTATTTATTGTAGAGAGTTTAATCAGGCGAAGATGACAGATTCAGAAGGCTCTGGTCTTTGTGTTAATTGTTAGAGGTAAGAAAGTGGGCTATACATGTGAGGTGTGGATTAACAGTTTTGAGTACCATTTTTTCTTTAACTGATTAAGAATCTTTTGGTTTGGGCAGGAGATTTAGCTTAGTGGTTCTGGCATCTGCCTGGCAAGCATAAGGTACCTGGTTCAATCCCTAATAACCACATACAACAATACTGGGCGTAGTGACTCATGCCCACCAGTGATCAGTAACTCATACCACAGTGCTGGGTGTGGTGACTCATGCCTGTCATCCCAGCACTCAGGAGGCAGAGGCAGGAGGATTGCTTGAGTTTGAGGCTTGCCTGGACTACATAGTGAGCTCAGGGCCAGCCTGAGCTACAAAGCAAAACCCTATCTCACCGGGCGTGGTGGCTCACACCTGTAATCCCAGCACTCGGGAGGCAGAGACAGGAGGATTGCTGAGTTCGAGGTTTGCCTGGGCTCCATAGTGAGCTCAGGGCCAGCCTGAACTGCAAAGCGAGACCCTGTCTCAAAAATTAAAAAAAAACAAAAAAAAACCCTATCTCAAAAAAAAAAAGAATTTTTTGGTTATAAGCAGCAGAAATTTAAATTAGCATAAGCAAAGGGTGAATATATTCAGGGATGTGTCTCCTTTTGAGTAGGTTTAGGTTCAAGGGCATTAACAAATTCCTGTGACTTCTCTTTCCATGCTGGACGCATCTTCAGGGAGGTAACCCTAGAAGTTTTAGACTTTTAGACTAGCTTTCCGACTCAGTTCCATAATGAGAAAGAGAAAGGGAGAGGAAGTGGGAAACGGGAGGAAAGGAGGAGGGAAGAGAAGAGAAACGGAGAGAAGGAGGGAGAGAGGGAGAGAAAGGGAAAGGGGGAGAGAGAGGGGAAGAGAGGGAGGGAGGGGGGAGAGAATGTATTACTTTCTCTGTTGCTCCCTGAAAAAATCTTGGAATTTGCCCTGATTGCAGCTGTATCTTCATTTCTAACCTGGTCACAGTATACCTCAAGAACTTGGTGCAGTGATTGGCTTAACCCAGATTATATGCCAAAGCTAGCGCCAGGATTAGTTAGCCCAGCAATTTATAAGGACTGAAAGGAGGGGCTTGAATTCTAAGAAACAGGGATACAGTGGAGAAGAACTGAATGCCGATGAGGAAAAAGCCAAAAGTAAAACCAAGACAGATGGACAAACAAACAAAATGAATGATCAACTTACTATCTGTTCAAGAAAAACTTAGAATCCAATTCTCCCACCATTGCTTTTCTTTGTGATTTCTTCATATAACCCTTCACTACATTCCAGAATTTTGAATCCATTTTTCTCATTTGTAGGGAACAAAGAAAGGGAATATAACAGGACCCCTGCAGTTAAGTTCTAGCCTCCTGTGAGCCTGACAACTCAAGGCAAATTAATTAATAAACAGAAACAAGCCTTAGAGAAGAAGCTGAGTTTTGGGCCTGACCAGTGCTGTTCTGGGCTGTCAAGACCCAAGACCCAAGATCTAAGCTTGCCATTATTTATTGGGTTCATCCATATGGAGTATCACATATCTCAGAGGGCAGAGATAATCTAGGTTCACAGGATCTTATGGTGGTGTAGTCTCACTTTAAGCATCACAACATTATGGGACCATTGAGCATTCAGAATGGGTCCAGCACTAATGGCTTTTTTGCTTGTGGTCAAAGGCTTGTGATCATACAATTTTACATTCAGAAGGCAGATTTGAGATAGTTCCACTCCTTTTGTTGATGAAGAAACAAGACTCAGAGGTTAGGTATAGGTAAAGCCTTCACTGTGAGTTTGTGAGAAAATAGGACTAGAATCTAGTTTTTCTGCTTCTACTTCAGTGTTTCTTTTGTATTCTCAGAGGCTTTTTTGTTTTGCTTTGTTTTCTTATTGAGTTAAAAAACTTTTTTAAAAAAATGTACATAACCATGTACAGATTTTTGGATACAGTGTGGTAATTTGATGCATGTACACAGTGTATAATGATCAAGTCAAAGCAATTAGCTTTTCATCTCCTTAAGTGTTATTAACTATTTCTTTGTGTTGGGCACTTTGTTTCCCATCTTCTAGTTGTTTATGACATAATAAATTGTTTCTGATGTAATAAACTGTGAACCGTAGTTACCCAGCTGTGCTACAGAATATTACAACTTATTCCTCCCATCCAGCTTCAGGGGCTTTTGAAATTAAAAATCTTACGTCAAAGCTATTGTATAAAACTGATTTATTTTAGAGTCATTGGATGGGGTTGAACTCCATCTATAAAGCATCTCCCTCCCAGTCCTAGCAGCCTGATGGCACCGAGGCAGCTACCAAATGAACCCAGTTTGAAGATCACCTGCTTCAGAGGGTCACGTCCCTGTCATCATGTCTTCCTTAAGTGGAGGCTTTGGAGCTACGGGAACAAAGGAGTCAAAGAGATCTACGTTTATATTTTAGCTGAATGTGTTCTTAGCCTGGTTCCTTGTTTTTTAGATCTTCATTTATAAAATAGGTTGTGATATCCAGGACTGCAATATTTCCTGACTCCAGGTCACCATTCACAATGGGTTCTGTTGTGCATGAATTTTTTTTATACATGGAATGCAAGTCCAGTCAGTTTGTTCAAGACAATTCTACTATAAAATTGAGCTCTTTGAACTTTTCTGGGGATCAAATGATGTAATATATGGAAAATACGTGGCTCAGTGTTTGGTACAAAGTAGATGCTCACAGGATCAAAGGATCTCTCTTTGAGAGCTGGCATGGAAAAGATCGGTAGAATTGTTAAAAGCCGAGACAAGGAGTTGAGAAGACGGGACAATAAGATCGCCATCTGCGAAAGATTTCAAGAGTTTTATTTCTTGACTTGCTTGAAAATTTTTGTCCTTATGTTTTGCTAGTTTGAAAGCTGGTAGATGGTACTTCTACTCTATGTATATTATAACTCCATACAAACACTTACATTATTGAAGGAAAGTCTACAAGTTGCTGAAAATAACCAATTACATTAATTTCTGCCATCTCTTATACAACTGAATTACAACCCATGAGATTTATTTTTCACTTTAAAAACACTCTAAAACTATTTACAATGTTCGTTTCAGCTCATTCCGGAGATCTCCTCCTTGACTTGGTTCACCACCATTGTACCTTTGGTTCTGGTGATAACTATGACGGCTGTGAAAGATGCCACTGATGACTATGTGAGTATTCGCGACGCAGTTTCAGCCATGGCTTCTCAGAAGCAGAGAAGAGATCTACTTATAATTGTAAATGAAGCTCTTTTTAGTGACCACTTTGTAATACTCTTTTTTTTTTTTTTTTTGCTTTTTGGAGACAGGGTCTCGCGTTGTAGTTCAGGCTGGCCCTGAGCTCACTAGGGTGCCCAGGCAAGCCGCCGCGAACTCAGCAATCCTCCCGTCTCTGCCTCCCGAGTGCTGGGATGACAGGCGCGAGCCACCACGTCCAGCATTCTATGTGGTTACCGGGGATTGAACTCAGGTCCTTCCGCTTGCGAGGCAGGCGCCGGAACCACTGAGCTAACCCTCCGGCCCTATAATACTCTTTTGATAGTTGTTAGCACAGGTGTTGTAGAACCAGAGCCTGTTCAAAGGCAAGAGCCCTTCAATAACTAGACTTAGTACTCTCTTAGTTTGTATAAGAGGAAACTAAAGCCCACGGAGAGCTAACCCTTAGCTAATGGTCATACCACCAATTCATGGAAAACAAACTAGATTTAAACCCAGCTGGAGTTCCCCCAGGGAGGGGTTATTTATTTTTTATAATATGTCTTGGTTTGGGACTTGGGAATTGGTAAATAGAAGCTCTCTCACATATTCTTCTGGTCAGTCTGCTAGGAGTTAAAAAATCAAAAGTTTCACTTTTCAGCTGGAACTACCATCTTCTAGTAATTTACCAAAATGACAAACACAAAGGGAAAGAGGAGGGGAACCCAGTAAACATTCTCTAGGCCTTTTAGAAAGCATGGGATTGCTCCTCGGGCCACATATATGTGAGTCTACTGAAAGGGTGCTATAGTAGACATCAAGGAAATGGGTACTATTCAAAAAGGAATGTCACACAAATATTATTGTGGCAAAACCGAAAGTCTGTGATGTTACCCAGCATGCAGTTGGCATTGTTGTAAACAAGCAAGTTAAGGGCAAGATACTTGCCTAGAGGAGAAGAGAGGGTAGCGAGCCCATTTTGTGGGAACCAGTGGGAAAGAGCTCAGCCACTGGAACCTGTTCCCTATGAATTTGCAGCATATGCGGGGGATGTATCTCTGCCATGCAGCACCTGATCAGAGGCTCAGTCCCCTAAGCCCTACTTAAAAAGTAAGAAAAAAATAGAAGGAAAGTCTTCCTGGGCCGGAGATTTAGCTCAGTGGTTCCGGCGCCTGCCTCGCAAGCACAAGGTCCTGAGTTCGATCCCAGTAACCACATAGAATGCTGGGCGTGGAGACTCACGCCCACCAGCAATCAATACCACATACCACAGCGCCGGGCGTGGTGGCTCACGCCTGTCATCCCAGCACTCGGGAGGCAGAGGCAGGAGGATTGCTGAGTTCCAGGCTTGCCTGGGCTACATAGTGAGCTCAGGGCCAGCCTGAACTACAAAGCAAGACCCTGTCTCACAAAAAAAAAAAAAAAAGAAAAATCATCCTGTGTTGTAGGAATGATTTTCTTAACTGAACAGGTATGTGGTGTCTTTGCTTCAGAGAAACAAATATTTGGAGCAGATTCTCACTGTACGTAGTTAATTGTTTCCAGTCTTCACCCTTAAGTGTTTTTCTTGGCAAAGGATATGAGGTATTGTGCAGGTGTAAACTCAAATGACCATGTATTTATGAACTAGTTATATTGGCTTGAAGATCCTCTAAATCATCACGGGGAAAAGATGTATCAAAATAAATGGAAGTCATTAGATAGCATTTCAGTTAAATTGTTTAAAATACCCTAAAATCAAAAGAAAACTAAAAGCTTCAAAAGTCAAAAAAGTCATGCAAACAAGTGAGGAGGAAGATGATAAGCCATTTTGAAGCTTGTATAACTTGAAGGCTGTCCAATTCTAATTCTTTTTTTTTGTTTTTTTTTTTTGAGACAGGGTCTCGCTTTGTAGTTCAGCTGGCTCTGAGCTCACTATGTAGCCCAGGCAAGCCTCGAACTCAGCAATCTTCCTGTCTCTGCCTCCTGAGTGCTGGGATGACAGGCGTGAGCCACCACACCCGGCTGTCCAATTCTAATTCTAATCCAAAGACTTAAGGGACAGTTTTAGGAAAAAACAAACGTCTTAAATCCAAAGCTACATTCTGGTTCTGGTTGATTGTGTGTGCCTTAGTTCAATCGCTGTTACTGTTTATAGCCCAATGATGTAAGTCTGTATCTATATCTGTCTCCCAGTCCTCATCCAAGAGCACATACCCATGTTTTCCGTTGTCTGTTTTAATCTGAACAACATGAAAATCTCTGCCTTTTGACTGGAGTGGTTGGCTTATCTGTGTTTAATGTTATTATAGTGATGATTAGGCTTGAATTTATCATCTTGCTATTGTTCCCTATGTGCCCATTTGTTTGTTATTCCACTGTCTGACTGCATTTTAGATTTACTTCTGTGATTCAGTGTTATGTTATATATAATATATATGTGTATATTGTTTTCTGTGGTAAACTAGGGATTAATTTAAACATAGTCTACATGGGGCAACCTGGCTTCAGAACGCTGGCATATATTCACCACATCCTTCTGTGCCAAGGTATATGGGGAATGGAAAAATGAAATGTATACAGAAACGAAAGTACTTTTTTGAGGCAGGGTCTCTGTAGTTGAGGCTGGCCTTGAACTCCCAGCAGTCCTGTTTGTGCCTGCCGAGTGCTGGGACTACAGGCGTGACCACCACGCCCAGTGGAAATGAAGTATCTTTTAAAGTTTCAGATTCATAAATGAAGAGATGAAATGGCTTCCACAAAGTCACATACTTAGATAAAATAATGTTTCCATTTGTATTGTTCTATCGGTAGGGAGAAGTTTACTTCTCAATGAGTAGGCTGGATAAAGATAGCGATAGACAACAATGCTGTGGATTAAAAATTCACAAAGTGAAATATATATATGATGTGTATATTTTTATTATATATGTACTATATATACACATATATACGTGTGTGTGTGTGTACACACACACATACACACACACACACACTTTTTGTGATAGTAAGGATCAAACTCATGCTAAATCCCTGACCCACAAGGTAATATGTTTTAAAGTGCCTTAGTTCTTTCTGGGAGGAAGACGTCCTTCAGTAGGCATATAGAACACAGAATTAGAGAGGCTGCTGGGAGAAACCCAGCTTTGCATCTGATTGTGAGAGGTGGGAAGATTTGTTTTTGACAGGTTGGTACATGTGATGCTTCTTCATGGTTATTTTGTGTACAATCAACAATTTTATGCATTATCAATTTGTTGTAAGTCATTTTAAAACTGCGCACACACATATTTGATATATTTGTCTTCATTTTCCATGTTTCTGAAGGATAGAACTATCTTCATTCTTAAGGAGATGCCTAATGTATTTCATGGTGCACACTGCACTGTGTACACACAACGCCCAAGGGTGATTTTGAACAGATGCACAGGGCTGGGGACTGCCACCGTCATCCTTCCAGGCAGCCTCGCCCAGCACCAAGGGCCATGGGCGAGGTGCCAGGGGTTCCGTGCGGAGGCCCAGAGCGTGCTGCTCAGCTTTGGGGCTGGGTTGATCGCCTTTTCCCCATGATGCCCAGAGAGTCAGTTTAGAAGATTATTTTCAGGTTAGATACAGGTGCGATTGGTCACAGAGTGTCCTTTTGCTTTCCTGCAGTTAATGCTCATGTGTGCTCTTATTTTTGTGGTGATATACACCACTCCATAGCTGGACATTTTCACCGGGCAGGACACAGGTGTCTCTCTGGAGATGCGGTTTAATAAGGAGTGTGGGGAAGGCAAGTGCCTAGGACAGCAGCATGGGCAGCAAAACTGCTTCTCGGTCTGAAGAGGCAAAGGCAGCAGCAGTCACGCTGTCTGGGCTGTCGGTGAGCACCGTGCCCAGCAGCCTGAGCTGTCCGCAGTGGGCAGCGCCACCGCTCAGCCAGCCAGAAGGAAACCAGGGCACAGACACCCCTCACCACCCTCCTCGGGCCCCCCGATCGCACCAGAACCACCCTGGCCAGACCCAAGCGGCATGAAGGGACATCCAGACGCCGTCCCCAGCTCCAGGCCGAGAGGGAGGGAGACAGGGCGCAGGGGTAGAGGAGGCCGCAGGCCCTGAGCCGCACTTCGGCCTGGACAGTGTCTCTGTTCCTCTTGTTCTCCCGGGAGGGACAGCTTGCACACCACGGAGTGGGCTGGCTCAGTTTGCTTGTAAAAACGGACACCATTTTACAATATTTTTGCATCAATAAATGTTTTCTTATCTTCATTCATAAGAGCCGTTCACTCCGGCTGCTGTGCTGTGTGGTTGTGTGGAGCGGCAGAGACTGGGTGGGTGTTTCAGTGGGTTTCACCGTGGATCCTACTGTCTTGATGTTACCCTCATCTGTAATTCAGCCCATTACTGTAAGATCTCGATACAGAAGACATGCTTATCGAAATGTCTGCTAATGTCTGGGTCTAGTGGCAAGCTCAGAATACTTAGATTCTTCGGAGCCATTAAAGATTCCTACATTGTTGGAATATACAATAAGAAATATGGTCACTTGGGGATCAAACAAAAACCCAGGACAAATGTGGTTCTGTGTTGCATTCTGAGATTTGTTTTAGAAACTTGGTATTTCATAAGACTATTGTTAATATTAGAATTTTTGGAGGATAAAAATACATGTCATTACAAGTAACTTCCTGACTTTAAAGAGACCTGTAAAACTGTGAATGAAGTTCTAGGAAAGTTCTGAGCACATCTGGAAGAGGCTTGGAAGCCTCCATCCTGTGATCCGCCATCAAAATTAATGTATGGCTTTCTCTGGAACTGTGTGAAAAGCATATTGTCTTCTTGAGAACAACTAAGAATGTATGAGAATTAGAACCATGAGCCCAGCAGATGGCTAGAATCCTCTCACTGGTGATGTACAAAATGAGCTTTCGTGAGAAGAGTGTTGATTTGTTTTGTTTTTTAGTTTTTTTGAGACAGGGTCTTGCTGTGTAGTTCCAGCTGGTTCTGAGCTCACTATGTAGCCCAGGCAAACCTTGAACTCAGCAATCCTCCTGTCTCTGCCTCCCGAGTGCTGGGCTGACAGGCGGGAGCCACCAGGCCCAGCAAGAGCGTTGATTTG
This sequence comes from Thryonomys swinderianus, assembly GCA_004025085.1. Lineage (NCBI taxonomy): Eukaryota > Metazoa > Chordata > Mammalia > Rodentia > Thryonomyidae > Thryonomys > Thryonomys swinderianus. The sequence goes on from PVIC010028196.1 coordinate 11,712, forward strand.
GATTGGGACATGGGGCTGGGTTGTAGGTAGCTATAAACTTGGGCTTATGTTGAACCAAAGGCAATAGTTTTCAAACAGACCCTCCAAATCTTTCTAGTGTTCCTACTTGAGGTGATAAAATATGATTTATGGTTTTCCATGACAAGCACTTTGATTTTTTTTTTTTTCAGTTTCGTCACAAGAGTGACAATCAAGTGAACAATCGGCAATCTGAAGTGCTCATTGACGGCAGGTAAGGAGAACATTCCTTGAGATATTGTTCAGATTTCTGGGGCCTCAAACAGGTCCTGGAAACCAGTGGCTTATTAAATATGTGTTTCTTTCCCCACTTTGTTTTCTTAAATTGAAATGTAATTCCATTCTATTTTCATGACTCTTTGACTCTCAACAAATCCTTGTGCTGCTCACTCCATTTAGAAGTTCAAATCTCTCTGGAGTTTCTTTTGTGAAATGCAGACTGTCTTTGTTAGTCTTCATTTTTTGACCTAGTACTATTTAAAATTGGCACACATGCCATGGTTTATATATGGTGGTCGTATCATGGATCTTTGAAGTTTTTGATTTGTCAATTTCTGGAGATATTGTTAGTGAGACTTTAGGTATGTGGTGTCTGAAGGGCTGATAAGAATTTTATATTCTCTTGACAGTTTAATTGTCAGTAGATTATGTACTCCATCATAGATTTTTCATTACATTTAAATCCACCCATTAGTGAAGAAGCATTCTTCATTTCTACAGTATTAGAATCAGAAATGCCTCAAAACATGTATTTACACATAAAAACTAAAAACACTCAACCGAGGTTAAGTTTCAAAACTCCAATTCATAGGTTTTTGGTTTTATTTCTCTTTGTCTTCCTTTTCTTTGCTACTGATAACATGCGGCAAGGTAAATTTGGAACATACTTTTAATTGTGGTCCGGTGGTACATCCTAAGTTCTGAGTCATTTAGATCCTGTGAAGAAGGTAACTTAGGAAAAAATAATAAAACAAATGAACCACATGTAAGAGAAAAAACCAGAACGATAAAGATATCAGGAGAGGTCAGGTAAAATAAACAATTTCTTTGTATCATTAAAGTGTTGGCTAAAGTCATCACCGTGGATCCCTGTAGGTTTTCTTCATTGGCTGATCTTAGCAAATAATGTTCGGTGGAGAGAAAATGATCTTGCTCTAACATCACAGGTGCAGAGAGAGCCCTGGTGACCAGGACGTGCCATGAAGTCGCCTGGGACCAGCCAGTTCACTGTCAGGATTAGTGGGTTTGAATTGCTGCAGCCGTGTGGGGCTGGAAACATGGGCTTTGATTGGGATCAAGCATGACATTTGTCCTGCGGTCCTGGTCAACTAACTTCCTCACCTGTGTGAGCATCACCTGTGAAGTGGGGTTAGGAAGGGTTTCTTGCATGAACGGGCCTGTGGGGACATGCATGGCCGGGCACGATATGTTGTCACATTGCCTGTGTGGTCTTTTTATTTATTTTAGTGGCGACTCTTTAAAGCTACTATGGTATGTGACTTGGAGAAGTATCGGTGGTATATCTTGACTGTCCCACGTTATCTGACATTACTGTGCGGTGGGGCTGGTGTCCTAAGGGCATTTCAGGATCGGCCTCATCACTCTGAAGTATCAGCTCATAGAGAGTGTGTTAAAGTAGATATGACCGCAAAAGAAATCTTCGCATTTGAACCAGTGGCCCTAGCACATCTTTTTATGCCTCTCGGATTATCAGCTAAATTTTGGTGTGGTACCTGGATAGTGGTAGGTGTTGGAGTTTCTACCTGAGCCTCTGCGATTAATGCAGAATTTGGTGACCAGAGGTCCATCGTGATCATTATTATTACAGTATTAGGATTATTGTCTTGTAGTTTCGTCAGCCATTTAATTCCTTACAAAGTAGCATCTCTTTTAATTCCAGGCAGAATGATGTTTCAGAAAATATGATTGCTATTTCAGAAATTTGAAGACAGAATCACACGTTTTTGGAGACGGGATATTCTTAAGCGTGTGGCATCAAGTCAGGCCGAATTTTCCCCTGGGGAGGTTGTGCAGCCGCCTCGGGGTGGGGCTCTTCTGTCCGGATCGTGCTCAGGCCCGGGAGCCTCCCGCGGTGCTGCGGCGTTTCCAGACTGAGCTTCGGCCCGTCCGCGGCCGAGGGGGTCGTCCGCCAGGGGGGCTGTCCCACTCCACTGCGCTAAATGGCGCCTGGGAGGCGGTTTCGGCAGATCGAGCTAGGATTTGGCGATGGGCGGAGCGGGACGTGCGGAAATTGACGGAGCGCCCAGAGGGCTCCAGGCGCCCTTGGGGGCTGGTTGTTGGAGCAGGGGCTGCAGGGCCTCTGCGCGGAGCTCTGCTTCCTGCACTCGCCTCGCCTCCCGTGTGCCTCCCGCTCGGGCCGGCCGGCCGCGGTCTCCAGACGGCTGCCCTGGGGTCTCGGAGCCGGCTCCTCCTTGGCGGAAGAGGACGCGAGGAGCGACCCTGCTCCGAGCCGGACTAGTTCTGCGGAGCGGTTTCCTCTGCTCTGCAGCCCTGGGCTCAGGCGGAGGACGGAGCCGGCTGCAAGCGCCTTTGCTCCGCGTCTTCCCAGCGTCTCACCGTCCTCCCAGCCACTTCCCCAAGTCCTTCCTTAATGAACCGCCTGCACAGGAAACCTCATCTCAGGTTTGCTTTCTGGGATGCGGCTCTAAGACAGTGGGTCTTGTACTATCAAATCCATGGCAATACTAAAAGAAAATATTAAGAAAGTATTTTGGGGCCAGAGATTTAGCTCAGTGGTTCCAGCGCCTGCCTCGCAAGCGCAAGGTCCTGAGTTCGATCCCGGAAACCACATACAGTGCTGGGCGTGGAGACTCACACCCACCAGCCATCAGTACCACATACCACAGTGCGGGGCGTGGTGGTTCACACCTGTCATCCCAGCACTCGGGAGGCTGAGGCAGGAGGACTGCTGAGTCGGGCGGGACTATCATGTAAATAAGTGTGTGACTTTGGAAATTACTTACTGTAGGCTTCCGATGTCCGCTTCTCCTGTATTGGGAGCAAAGAAGGTGGGTGGTTGTGTTTAGCTTCAACACGTACTCTCTGTGTGTGGTCCTCTGACTTCCTGCTAAACTCTCATAAAACTGAGGTACCGATAAGAGATAAGGCTCAGAAAGGTAATATCTAGCCCAGGGTTCCACAGTAAGGAGGAGCCTAAGTTAAGAGTTCTCCAGCCCCTCCTGACGAAGCGTGTGGTGGATCAGCTCTCCGCTTATTATGTATCTGAAGGGTTTAGGATACAATGACATAAATGTAAACACCATAACATAATAGGTGGCTTATGCATCTGCGGCATGCACACGGAATTAAACATGCGGAACGACATTTTCAGTGTCTGGGCTACTGCTCGCCTGCACCGCAGGCCGCGCGCCGGCCGTGAAGCTGAGCATGTTAAAGCCACGGCACAGAGCAGCCGTGAAAGCGAGACCTCTTCCTTCAAACCTTCCTTTTTTGGCTTTGTTATTCCTTTCTTCCTAGTCGGGACAGATCTTCCCCATCTACAAACTGTTGTAATGCGTTAAAGTGCTTAAGAAATGGCCGTTCCATTAGCTGTGGATACGATCTTCTGACAAGCGCAGTTTTAGAATCAAGGAGGGTCGGCCGGGTTCCATCTCGCAGGAGCGAATCTGACCTGCGGAGGAAGCCCGTGTTCCCTGCCGCAGGCCACGGCGAGCCGTTCGCCGACCGAACCTGGGACCGCCAGGGATGCTTAAATGTCTCACAAGAGGCCAGCTCCTCAAGCAGTACCAGCCACCACTTGCCTTTCCTGGTGGATTTTAGTATTTTTTGTTGTAGTTCTTTGAAGAATGTCACTGTAATTTGGATGGGGACGGCACTGAGTCTGCTTTTGGTAACATGGCATTTTAACTGTTTTAATCCTGCCTACTCATGAGGGTGGGAGGTCATTTGTTTTAGTGTGTTCTTCAGTTTGTTTTTCTGTATTCTAACAATTTTTATTGTAGAGATCTTTCAGCTTTTTTCATTAGGTTGATTCCCAGGTTTTTTTCTTTTTAAAGTTATTGTGAGTGGAATTGTATTCCCGATTACTCTCTCAGCTAGATCTTTATCAGTGTAAAGAAAAATGATATATTTTTCAATACTGCTTCTGTATCCTGATGCTTTGCTAAATTTATTGGCTCTAGAAGGCTTTTTCTTGGGGGGGTGGTTAGGGCTTTCTAAGTAGAGGATCATATTACCGGCAAATGATAACTTAAATTCTTCCTTTCATATTTGTATCACCTTTATTTCTTTCTAATTTACTCTCATTTAAAACTTCAAGTATTACATTGAATAGGACTGCTAAGAACAGAGGTATTTGTTTTGTTCCTGATTTTAAAGGAAATAATTTCACTGGCTATATGATACTGGCTATGTGTTTATTATATATCCTTTATTACACTAAGATATGATCTTTCAAGACCTAGTTTCTTCAAGGATTTTATCATGAAAGATTGCTAAACTTTATCAAAGGTCTTTTCTGATCAACGGAGACAATCACGTGATTTTTATTTTTGATTCCGTTCATGTGATGTATTATATTTCTTGATATGCACATGTTGAGGCACTCTTGCCACCTTGGAATGAGCTCACCTCAATCATGGATCACAGTAGCATCTCTTAATCTCTAATTTTTTTTTTTAAACTGAGTCTCATTGTGTAGCTCAAGCCAGCCTTGAACTCACTGTATCACCCAGCCTGGTCTCAAACTCATGGTGATCGTCATGCCTCAGCCTTCCCAGTGCTGGGATTACAGACATGCACCACCATGTTCACAACCTCTAATAATTTTGATTTGAGTCTTTTCCCTCTTCTGGTTAGTTTTTGCTAAGAGTTGGTCAAAGTTGTTTATCTTTTCAAAGCACCAAGTATTTTATTTATCCTGTATTTTGTTCTTTTAATATCTCTTTCATTAATTTCAGCTCTGATCTTTCTTCTTTCCTTCTGTCAGGTTTGATCTTGTTCCCTAAAATATTGAGATGCATCATGAAGTTATTTGTGAGTTTTTGACGTAGGCATTCATAACTATAAGCTTCTTCCTTAGAGCTTCCATTGCTGTAGCCCATAGACTCTGGTAAATTGTGTTTCCATTTTCATTTGATTCTAGAAATTTAAAAATTCTTGTCTGATTTTTTCAGCGACCTACCAGTCATTCAAAAGTGAACTGTTCTATCTCATGTGTTTGTGTAGTTTCTTTTGTGGTTGACTTGTAGTTTCATTCTGTTATGATCTGATAAGATACAAAAAATTATTCAGTTTATTTGTGTTTGTTAAAACTTACTTTATGGCCTAAAATTTGATCTGTTTTGGAGAACATTCCATGAAGTGCTGAATAGAAGGTATATTCTGTGGGATGTTCTGTAGATGACTTGGGGTCCATTTCATCTGTAGTATAGTTTAACTCTGATGTTCCTTTGTTATTATCATTTTAAAAATCTGGATTACTATTGTTGGTGGGAGTGGAGTATTAAAGTCTATCACTTGAGAATCTGTGTGCCTCTTTATGTTAAGTAGTCTTTCTTTTATGAAATGGGGTGTGCCAGTGTTTAGTGCACGTGTATTTACAACTGTCATACATTTTCTTAATTGGGACTGTTCCCTTTTCTAATGTGTAAAGGGCTTTCTTTGTCTCTTCTGACTAATTTTGTTTTGAAGTTTGCTTTGCAGGCTCAGAGTACAGTTAATGCTACTACTTAGCTTTGGGTTCCATTTATATTGAATATTATTTCCATTTCTTCTTTTTCAGTCTGTGTATGTCTTTCCAAGTGAGGTGTGTTTCTCAGGGGCAGTAAGAAGTTAGGTCTTGGGCCGGAGGGTTAGCTCAGTGGTTCCGGCGCCTGCCTCGCAAGCGTAAGGACCTGAGTTCGATCCCCGGTTACCACATATAATGCTTTATATGTGAGCGTTATATGTGAGCTATATGTCACATTATGTCACGTTATATGTCAGCATTATATGTGAGCGTGGTGAGCCACCACGCCTGTAATCCCAGCACTCGGGAGGCAGAGACGGGAGGATTGCTGAGTTCGCGGCGGCTTGCCTGGGCACCATAGTGAGCTCAGGGCCAGCCTGAACTACAAAGCAAGACCCTGTCTCCAAAAAAGCAAAAAAAAAAAAAAAAAAAGAAGTTAGGTCTTGTTTTTATTCAATTCTCCAGTCTGTCTTTTAGTTTAATAAGATTATTTATATTCAGAATTATTATAGAAAGGTATATACTAATTTCTCTCAGTTTATTGGTTTTTAAATGTTTGATTCTTATGTAGTTCTCAATAGGTTATCTACTTTTCCTCTTCTCTGGGTTCCTTTAAACCCAGTTAAAGGGTTCCTTTAAGTATCTCCTGCAATGCTGGCTTACTGGTTGCTAATTTCTTTAGTTTATGTTGATCCTGGACAGTTTTTATCTCTCCTTTGATTTTGAAAGATAGCTTTGTTGTATGTGAGTTAGCAGTTATTTTCTTCCTTGAAGCTCATCATTCAAAAGAACGATGAATCAATTCCAAGGAATGATGAACTCTATTCTTACTTACTCTTTCTTACTCTGTTCTCCTGATAGAGTAAGAAAGTTTAAAATGTAATTAAGCTTGGGGGCTGGAGATTTAGCTCAGTGGTTCTGGCGGCTACCTAGCAAGCTCAAGGTCCTGAGTTCGATTCCCAGTAACCACATACAACTATACTGGGTGAGATGACTCATGCCAACTGGCAATCAGTACCACATACCACAGTGCTGGTCATGGTGGCTTATGTCTGTAATCCCAGCACTCGGGAGGCAGAGGCAGGAGGATTGCTGAGGTCAAGGCTTGCCTGGGCTACATAGTAAGTCTGAACTACAAAGAGAGACCCTGTCTCAAAGAAAAAAGTAATTAAGCTTGGAATTATCATATAAAAAAGAAGAAAAATTGAGGTAAAAATCAAATTAAGGAATAAAGAAGTACTTTGGTAAAATTAGGAGTAACATGAAGAAAAGAACAAATAAAAATAAAAAATATGCTGGGTGTGGTGGCTCACACCTGTAATCCCAGCACTTGGTAGGCAGAAACAGGAGGATTGCTGAGTTTGAGGCTTGCCTGGGCTACATAGTGACTCAGGGCCAGCCTGAACTACAAGGCAAGACCCTGTCTCAGAAAAAAAAAAAAGAATAAAAATATTAGAAAGGTGAAAGAAGAGGGAAAGAAAAAGAAAAATTCAAAGAAAAGAAAAATGAGTCCAAAACATTCCCCAACACCGAGGTGTTTGTGTGGGGAAAGTATCTTTCTGGGACCTGGAGTATCGGAGCTCACCAGTACTGAGGAGGAGGCCTGCTGTGTCCCCATCACACTGGGTGGCTGTCACCGTGCCAGAGTCCTGCAGGCCTTTCCAACTGGCCCGGGCCAGTCAGGCTGAGTTGCAGCCTCCGAGCTGTACACCCTCTGGACGCCTGTAGTGTCTGTGTCTTCTGCACACCCAAGCTGCTGCTGTCCCGCTAGTTGTGTGGGCTGTGGGCTGGTGAGCGGCCCACCTGTTCCCAAGCCGGAGGGCCTGCGATGCATTTCTTCTGCAGAGCCGGCCTGCGGCAGGGGAGGAGCAAATACTGGCACTGGGTTTGCAGCTCGCACTGAGGGTGGGTTTTACCTTCAGCAGGGACTGTTGGTCCCTTTTTACCTCCAGGGGTGTGGGGGTTCTGTGGGTCTCCCTGTGCTCGCAGAGCCAGCCCTCTTCCTGAGATGGGATCGGCCCTGGGGGTCTTCATGCTTTTCTCTGTGTTGCTTTGTTTCTCCACATGTCTTAGCCTCTCATCGGCTCTGGCTTAATCCCAAGAGCGGTTCTTTTGTTTAGTAATAACGGTTGAGCCCGGGGCTTTCACAATGAGCAATGTCCCCACTCCTCTCATTATTTTGTGTTTTGAGGTAGAAGGTCACTCAAATGTAAATTTCTGTAGCTGAATTTTGAATTTGGGATCCTCCTGCCTCAGCCTCCTGAGTGCCAGATTAAAGGGCTGGATCTCCACGCCTGGCTTCACAGGGCTTCTCTTCCTCCTCGCTGAGTAGCTCCTTCCAGCTGAGGAGCTATGACCTGCTTCTGCTCCCCCATGCTAGGGAACGGTCTTGGATTTTGTTTTTAAAGTGATAACATTCGGATATGCTGAATAAAACAAGATACATTCTTAAAATTCAGTTTATTCCTCCTCGCCCGCTCACAGTTTTTGATCTGACTACCGGGGCACGCGAGATGCTGTGTCAGGCCGGCGGTCTCTCTCGGGGGGTCGAGCCGCACTGCCGCGCCTCTTGGTTAGAGCTGAGACCTGAGCCCAGCGGGCGGAGGGCGCCACGTCCAGACTTGGCGCCTTTCCCGTCAGAGCCCGTGGTCTGGAGCACTGCTCACGACAGCATCGGCGTTGTTTCTTCTTGTAACTTTACTTCTCTAAATCTTTTGAAGTTATGCATTTGTGTGAGAATAACCTGAGGTGAGTTGTTCTGTCAGGCAGGCTGTCTCTCCCTAGACTCCGCGCTGCAGCAGCTCTGGCGCCTGCGCGATGCGTCCCCCTTGCGGGCTGGGGACGTGGCTCCCACCAGCCTGTTTTCCCCGTGGGTGACGCCCCAGAGCGGCCTGTGCTGGATCCAGATCTGCTTTCTCGGGTGCTGCCTGGCTGCGTGAACAGACGCACTATTTCAGGAGGAACAACTTTCCAGCCATCAGCGTGGCTTTACCAGTGGACTGGGTGATGACTTCCACGGAATCTAAGAATTTAAAGATATTTTCTCATAGTTTCTGTATATATGTTTTTCATATGCTCATTAAGAGAAATTTGAAAACTAAGAAAATGTCAAAAGAAAAATATAACTTCCACTCTGCTATTATCCAAAAGTAATCTTCATTATTATTTTCTTGTATTTCCTCTCTGTCTTTATTTCTATGCCAAGATTTTTTATAATTATGTATTTATGTTTCAGCCTTCTGTTTTCACTTCACAGCATTACCACTTTTTCCATGTCTTTATATGCTCTTAACACATAATTTTTAAGGGTGCATAACATTCCATTGATTGCATGTCTCACAATTCACAGAGCCATTTTTCTATTGCTTGAATGTTTAGTCTGGTTTCAATTTTAAAATATAATTTCTTGCTCTTTCTAAGTTAATGCAGTGATCCTGTCCAATAAGGCTGGGATTTTGGGACCGCTTTATGAAAATCGCCCAGCATGGGTCCACGAATCTACTATTTCCTGTACTAAGTAATTAGAACTTCAGGCACTGTTCATCGCACAGACAACAGTCATCATCAGCGTATCCTGGACGGCAGGGCCGACCCTGGGAGTTTCAATTCCTTCCAGGCCGGGAGTTTCCAGGGTAGGCTAATGTCAGAACTCCAACAAGCTCCAGGTTTATTTGAATCACAACATAAGATGAAAAACCCAAATGCTTTTCTTTAAAAATGTAATAGTGAGCAAATATCTTTAAACAGTTTGAATGTCATTGTTTTGTTATAACTACTAACCAGATAGCACTTACATGTGAAGGCGAGACACCAGCTCTGGTGTGCGGGAGGCCGGCGGGCAGTTCGGACGGTGATTTGCAAGTCTGGCCGGCAGAGCCGGGTCAGAGGCAGGCAGGCCAATGGCGGAGAGAACGGTGATTTACTGCTGGCTTCTTGGGAATAACTGCACCTCGGGAGAGCCGTGGGGTAGCGCTTCACCTGCAGCTTTTTGCTGGATTTGCTACAAAATGTCAGCTTGGCTAAGAGTGAATTATTGTGAAGCAGGCTCTTCTCTTTCCTGTTCGAGCATCTGCAGCACAACTGCGTCTGCAGCGGATGCACAGCGGGCGTGCGGCCTGTGTCTTCCGAGGGCTCCGGAGAGCGCCTGCGCGGAGCTGCCTCGGTTACGGGTTTGCGGTTCGAGTGGGCTACACACGGGGGCCCGGGAGGACCAGTTCCCCGGCTCTGATCTCCAGCCTATCCAGGTTATTTTCGCATTACGATCACACCATTGGGTGTCAGAGAATGAGATGAAGGGTCTACAGAAATAGACCTGCAGATTTTAAGGGAAAATTTCAGGAGAAAAATACTTGGTTGTTCTTTTCTTTTTTAAACAATGCGATAAAACACTCTTTTGTGGGCTTAAGTAACAATAAGTTCAAAAGGAAGCTGATGGGAGTTGCCCCAAGTGCTGTTTGGAAGCAGTGAAAGTCCTAAAGTGAAATTAATTTTTAACTCATGCTGATAGCTCATAATAAAAGTGTTTCAAAAATAGTTTCAGTCTTAGTAAATGAATGTCGGTTTCTTAAATCTTGGACTGATCATTTGTTGGGCAGTTTCTGCAAATGTCAGCTTTGCAGATGGAAGGGCCTGTTGCCAAAGGGCTGGTTTCTGTATGTGAAATTGCTATCGGGGATGGGGAACATTCTAGAACCTTCAGTGATAACAAACAGATCACTGCAGTATGCATGCCGTGGGCTCACCACCATGGGCTACAGTGCTTCTGAACAGTTTTCCACTGTAATCAGTTATTACACTGCACAGGTGCAATTTTTCAAAGGTTGAATTTCTGCATGGTGACTGTTTCCCCAAACAAGGCGCATCCCAAAGTGAGGGCACTGCAGGACTCTGCCCGTGAATTTTTTTTTTTTTTTGAGGCAGGGTCTCGCTTTGTAGTTCAGGCTGGCTCTGAGCTCACTATGTAGCCCAGGCAAGCTGCCGCAAACTCAGCAATCCTCCTGCCTCTGCCTCCCGAGTGCTGGGATGACAGGCGTGAGCCACCATACCCAATACCATATCATTGTATGTGGTTACTGGGGATCGAACCACGGACCTTGTACTTGCTAGGCAGGCAGCAGAGCCACTGAGCTAAATCTCCAGCCCGCCACTAATCACTTTCAAAAGACTCTCTTGGTTTTGAACACACTTATCCCGTCCCTCTTGCACTTTCTGCAGCAGCTCCGGAGTCCTCTTTCATGAATGTCTTTCGCTGCGCACTGTGGCTTCCCTAGTAGCCTGCATCAATTCAAAATGGTTCAGTTTCATGGTCATTTTAACTTTGGGGAACAGACAGACACAGGTTGCACTGAATAAAGATACTGAGTATAAATAGCTCTTTTGAAGACTTGAAATGAAACACTGAATATACTCTCCTTATAATGAAATCTTCATAATAGCAAAACCCACTATTTTAAAGATCTAAGTTATTTTATGGTTTACATAAAATGTTTCTATAAATTTACCTCATTGGAATGTCATGATAGAGAGGATTTTAAATGTCCAGTGGGTTTATGCCGTTTTAAGTAGCCCCAGACTAACAGAGACATTGCGAGGGGTCCTTACAGATCATAGTGAGGAATGTCAGCTTTGGTCAAATTCTTGATCAGAGTCTCATGGTTGATGCTGAAGCTAGGACTCAAGTGTATGTTTTCTGGTTCTACAACATCCTACAACTTTCTACTATGTAGAGTCATTTTCTTCATAGCAGGAAGCCAATATTCTCTTCTTTATGAGTGTAATAATTTAAAAAACTTCAAGCTCAATGTCTGGTCCATTCTGAACATTTTATTTCCACAAGTACCAAGACTGTTTTTACAATGTCATCCTCAAAAGACTGAGTCTTCCTATAGAATTGTTCGTGGAAGTTTGTGTTTAAATTATCCAGTGAGGGTTGTTTTCATAAATTTAAGACATTCTCTTGAACTTTGTATTAAGTGTGGAGAATACAAAGCTGATGGTCCAATAGAAGGAGATGTTGTAGCAATTGTGAGCGATAAGATTTATCCTGGTGTGGGGAGAGCAGGAATGACGTAATGGTTGAAGCCTCAAGCAGAGAGATTTTACTCATGGCCATAAATAAATCCTGATTGAAGTCTGTTGGCATGATGTTAACTCATGATTCAAAGAAGGCGAATCTACAGGGACCAGAGTAATAAAGTCCAGGCATATGGTTTT
>PVIC010028197.1:0-23392 GCA_004025085.1 Thryonomys swinderianus
CACACACACACACACACACAAATATATATGTAGGGGTAAGGCTCACAAGACTCAACATCAACGCTAGAAATTAGCATCACATGAAAAGACAATCAGATATTATGTCCCTCCTCATTGAAGAACCCATCAACCATGACAGCCAAAACTGAACCTAAGTCTCACCTAGCCTGTAGATCTATCAGTTTGCAAGACATACAGAGGGCAGTAGCACACATGGACTGACACCAAGAGGCGCAACCACCTAAAGCATACTGAAATGAATGAGAGAAGGAAACTGCCAGAGAACAAAAGACTTAAAGAAGTACTGAACCAAGCCGGGTATGGTAGTGTACAGCTGTAATCCCAGTACTCTGGGAAACTGAGGCAGGAATGCGGGGCAGGTGAGACATTAACAGACCTGAGGGGCAGTTAGAGGAGAGATAGCATGCTTTGTCAGTTAATATAGAAACAAGGATGTCAGTGTATAATAACTTGTTAGATCTCAACCTAAGGTAATCCCACAGAAGACAGTGAGACTTTTTTTTTTTTTTGAGACAGGGTCTCGCTTTGTAGTTCAGGCTGGCCCTGAGCTCACCATGTAGCCCAGGCAAACCTCGAACTCAGCAATCCTCCTGCCTCTGCCTCCCGAGTGCTGGGATTACAGGCGTGAGCCACCACATCCGGCACCGTGGTATGTGGTATTGATGGCTGGTGGGCATGAGTCTCCACGCCCAGCATCGTATGTGGTTACCAGGGATTGAACTCAGGACCTTGTGCTTGCGAGGCAGGCGCCGGAACCACTGAGCTAACCCTCCGGCCCAGGACAGTGAGATTTTAAGGTTACACACTGCATGCAGTCCTTCTGATACCTGGTATCTGGACATTTAGTTCCAAAACAAGGCATTCCTGGCTGCCACAACCTCCAGCCCAATGGAACCAGGAAAGGAGATGTTCTTTAAAGACCTTCCTGTCTTGGGTTGGGACCTGGTGAAAATTAAGAACTTATCTTTTATAAAAGATTGGGAAAAAAATACAAAGTACAGACCCTGTCTGGCTCCTAATTTGAACAGGCTGAGAATAAAAAGAAATTTTACTACCACCAGGGGAGTTTGGAAATAGTTTGTTACTAAATATTATAAAGGAGTAATTATTAGTTTTTAGTGTTATAAGGATGTTCTAGTTGAGCTGGGCATGGTGCATGCTCTGTAATCCCGACACAATGAGAGGACGAGGCTGAAGGATCACAAGTCCCAACCCAACCCGAGCAATTTAGAAATTTAACAAGATCTCATCTCAAAATTTAAAAAATTAAAAGTAAAAATAAAACCCTGGGGATGCAGTTCAGTGAGTTGGCCCTGATTTTAATCCCCAGTACCACCAAAGAGAAGATAAAAGTTAATCGTTTTTTGTTAAACTCAATATTTCAGATATATATTTGTGGATGAAATCATAAGATGTCTGGGATTTGCTTTGGACTAATTCGGGGGAGGTGGAATAGATATAACAAAATTGGCCATATGTTGATAATAACCGAAGCTGGGTGATGGGTACTTGGAGGATCATTATATAATTCCATTCTGTGTATAGCTAAACATTGCCACAATAAGGTTTTTAAGTGGTGAGGCGTGGCTGTTAAGAAAAAGAGAACTCCCCCGCTACACACACATGCACACCTTTCAACACCTGAGCACCAAGAAAAGGCTCGTGAAAGCAAGAAAGTTGCTGAGGTAGCTCCAGGGCATATGCAGTCCTGGAAGGTGTTGGTCTTGCTTTTGTTCGAATAAGGGACCGTAGCCTCTTTTCTGCCTTATAGAGCTGCAGACCCTTTACCAGAAACTCAGCCCCCAAAGACTCGCTAAGGTCCAGTAGGATCTGTGGGCCTCCTGCACCTGCGCAGCGCCGCCCCATCATCCTCTGCGCCGCTCTGGAGCGGAGCACTAAGCGGCAGAGGCCTCAGTTTCCTGACTACGGCAAGGTGAGGCGGAGGATGTCGCATTGCCTTCTGGGAAGCGCAGTTCTCTAGCTAGGCAAGAGCGATAGCTTCATTGCTCCATAAGACTACACGCCCCATAATGCTCAGCGTACAGCGGCTGAGTGGTGTGTTGCTGCCCCCACGTGGTAACTAAGCAGTTATGCCTGAATCTGGGACTCTTGACCACCCGAGCGGAAGAGAGGTTGGAAACTTTGTAGGTCGCTCTGAGAGCTTCTGGGAAGCCTTTCCAAGGGATGAGGCTCCCAGACCTGAAACAAGAATGATAATAAAATTGGAGGAAGGGCCTGCTGTGGGGATTAAATGAACTCATGACAGTAACTGATGGATAGTATATTTAGAGTAAGAATTTTTCATGTGCTACTGTTCCCAGAGCTTTATAAGTATTAGCTTAATCCTCTCAACAGCCATTTAAAGCATTATCAAATTCCTGTGCAAGAATGTTGTTGAGACCTGAAGATGGGAATGATGCCCAAACTCATTCAGTCGATCAGTGGCAGCACTGGGATTTGAACCCAGGCTGTGGGGCTTTGAATCTTTGCTTTTTGGCTATGAATATTTTATCGCTCAACTAAATTATCCTGAGGTTGTAATTAGCACATGAATCAACTCAAGGTGGCCATTCGTATGTGAATCTTTTGGAGTTGGTGAACAGTCCTTGTTCCTGCCCAAACTAGTGAGGCAGACCTTGATTCAGGACAAAGTTTACAATCAACATAGATTCATAATTGGCACATGAATTAGCACAGATTTCCATTCACAGGCATCAGGTTTCTCATTAGCAAGTGAATCAGCAGTGGTTTGTGTCAGAAGCTGGAATCATTAGGTTTCTGACTGGCACAGAGAGGGGATCTTCAAATAGATATTTTGTTCCTGCCTAGAAAGGTCTATTCCCTTTTGGACCAGGTGAACCAGGTGACCTCCTTCAAGGGTGCCCCCATATCTCTCCAGAAACCTGCTACCATCATTACCAACAGGTAGATTTGTTGGTTTCCTTGTTCCTCCCTTCTCCACCATCTCGTTCCTAATGGAATATCACAGGGACAAACACAGGTTCAAATATTATTTGTTCTCATTTTGCCTTCTGAGGACAAATAAATCCAAAGGAAGGAATGTGTCTGGTTATAGGAATGTTCCCACCACAGGCCTAGCACACAGCAACGGCTCAGTAAGTGGTTAGGGAAAAAAAAGACGACACTCACCTCCTTTTTCTATACTGGTTTAGACAGCAAATCAACCCAGGTTCATTCTGCTCTCAAAGGGGTCAAATGTGGTGAGTGCAGTGGTACATACTTGTAATCCCAGGACCACTGGGGAGTTGAAGCAAGAGGATAGCAGGCTCAATCCTATCCTGGGCAATGTAGCAAGACTGTGTCTCAAAATAAAAAGGGGTGAGGATGTGGCTCAGTGTGGAGGGTTCAATCACCAATATGGGAAAAGGAGGCAGAGTAGTGGTCACTTACTTCAAAGACAGAGAAGCAAGGTGGGTGGATGGGTGGTCAGCACGAGACTGGTAGTGGGTGGAAGGAAATCCTGAAGGTTATGGATATATGATGGTGGTGCTTAATTCTGGGGCCATAATAATTCATACTCCCTTTGTGTAGTTGTGGCTGGGCAGCAGATGCCATGCCTGAAATATATTCTCAGCCCCCATTGTATTGTGGCTAACTGTGGGACTATTCTGCCTATATGGGCAGAAAGGACGTCTGTTGGTCACTGCTGGACAAGTCTTTTTATTCCCAGTATTGGGAGCTGAATTTAGGGAGTACTAAATTATATTCTCTTTTTTGTTATTATGAGATAAAATTTTACTAAATTTCCCAGGATGGCCTCAAACTTATAACTGCATGTGTGTGTTTCAGTGAGCCTCCGAGTTCATGCTGTGCATGTGTATGTGTGTGTCCCGTGTAGCTGGCCACATTCTGTGTGCATTGGACTGTGCATGGATAAGAGCAATTTCTTTCCCCCTAAGGCCTCCTCTTGTCTCAGCCTCCTGAGAAGCTGAGACTATAGGCATGTACCTCCACATCCAGCTAGACTAGAGGAAGCAGGTAAACATACATCCGGTCTCACAGATACTAGTAACAGATGATTCTGAGTCCCTAGGAAATAATGGAGTCGCAAGATTAACAAGTCTAGTGTGTGACTCACCAAATGAGGGACAGCTGCCAACTAACTGGGACACCTGTGAGAAATAAACTATTGTATGAAGTCACTGAAATCCCAGAGGTTATTGGTTACCACAGCTGGCACTATGCTAATACACTGACCCCTCCTTTCTGGCCCTTGATATCTATAAAGTTTGAACAGCCGTCACTCTATGAAATGATCTCCTAACTCCCAACCGTGGTATTCAGGCTTTCGCACAGCAGGTCTGTCCTGTGGCTCCAAGTATCTATGCTTGCTATCATATTTTCCCCTCCATTCTTTGCACAAATGTAACCTACACACACGCAAGAGAAGCCTTCTTCCATCCTGATAGCTTGAGCAGCACTGTTAAGTAGAACCCTCTTCTGCAGAGTCTCTGTGATGGCTGTGCAGAACTTGGTCTGATTGAGGGTGATTAGTGTTGTGGGGGAGGAGAGTGGTCATCTTCTTGCTCCTCTCTTTGGACCCCACCATGTGATGGCACCTCCAGGCCCGATCTTTAGTGAGACCCTGGTCCTCATTCCAGATCTGTGTGCTACTTATAAACCTGTACTAATTGCAGGCCAGAGATTTAGCTCAGTGGTTCCAGCACCTGCCTAGCAAGCTCAAGGTCCCTGGTTTGATCCCTGGTAAACACATACAACAATACTGATGTGGTGACTCACATCCACCAGCAATCAGTACCACATACCACAATGCTGGGAGTGGTGGCTCATGCCTGTAATCCCAACACTCAGGAGGCAGAGGCAGGAGGATTGCTGAGTTTGAGCTTTGCCTGGGCCACATAGTTAGCTCAGGGCCAGCCTGAACAACAAGGCGAGACCCTGTCTCCAAAAACGAACAAACAAAGAAAAAAAATCTGTACTAACTGCTGAGAACTCCACTGGTTCCACTTGGGTTTGTGGGTGCTAGTTGAGGCACAAGAAGATGCTACTTCTGTCCTCTTTGCTCCGACAAGCTGCTGAACTGGAAGGACACTTTCTAAAATGATTTATTAAAATGTCCCTTTATAAAATGACTTATTTCTGCCATACGGACTTCACTGATTTGAGTGTGCATACATGAACTATGCACATGTGCTTGTGTGTCATGTATGTACCCATCCTTTGTGTGTGCATATGTATGCAAGAAGAATTTGTGTGCAGACTGCTGTTTCTGCACATGTGACCTGTATTCGTGTTCATGCTTCGGAGATAGGTCTAGTATGCATCTGTGTATGTCTCTCTTACTTAACACAAGCCCCTGTAACTGCACGTATGTGTTTCAGTGAGCCTCGGAGTTCATGCTGTGGCTGTGTGAGTCTGGGTGTGTCCCGTGTGGCCATATGCACTCGGCCATATTCTGTGTGCATTGGACTGTGCGGGGATAAGAGCAGTCTCTTTCTCCCCAAGGCCTCCTCAGCTCTTAGGCAGTTTAACCTCATTCTTTCTGCTGTGGCTGTTTCCGCTGCTTCTGTCCTCATCTCCAGATGTTGCAATTAAGCAAATGCAGCAATTAAGCAGAGTCCCCCAAACAACCACCCCACCAGGATCCCCTTCCAGGAGCTAGTGAGGGGTTGGAGCACATGCAGACCCATCCAGCCTCTCGGGGATGCCAGGCTGCATACACCATGGCACACAAGGACAAGTGAGTTGCACACAAATGGCATAAGGGGTCCCTTTGCTCTTCTGCTCCATACATGCTTCTTTTTGGGTCTCTGCATAATGCCCCCCAATCCCAGGCAGCCTCTCAGGCTCAGGATTGGAAGGAGATCAGACTCTGCCTACATCCTTCTCCTACTTCTCCCCACCACCCAGAGCCTGGACCACTCTGGCCTATACTTTGTCATCAGCCCTTCTTACTTTGCCCTGTGCTTTTCCCCACCACCATTCTGACCACCATGGCTGGCTGTTCCTCAGCACAGCCCCAATCTTTCTAGCCTGAGCTTCTCCCCTCCCAGCCCTGACCATGCTAGACCATCTGGAGACGTCATTTCCTCCCTTTTGGAGAGTTCGGTAAAGGCAGGACCCGAGCTGTCTTGGTCCATATTTACTGTAGTGTCAGCTAACACAGCCAAGCCCAGACCTCCTCCGTGCCAGACCAGCGGCAGCGCCTTGGCCTGTGCCTGTCTGATTCTGTGCACAATCAGGCTGCTATTGCCCCTCAGCCCACTGAGTTTTACCATAGTGGCTGAGTTCAGCCTGGGCACCTTCTCTGCTTTTCTGTCTCAAATCTCAAGTGGTTCTCAGTATACTTGCTCCCTTCCCCCACCGGGCCACTAAGGAGGGAAAAGTGGAAGATAAATGCCAAGCCTCCCTGAACTCTGCTAGGCAGCAGGGTATGGAAATAATTCCAATGCATTCTCCAAGGTGCCTTGAAGTTCTCCGGCAGAATGAAGCCACAGTGTCCAGAGCAAAGCTAATTTCTTTTAGCTTTCTCTGTCCTCTGTTCCACTCTCCTCTCTCCCTTGACCCTGTCCCTGGGATCATCCTCAAATTCAGTCCTGCTCTCAGGATTGTCTCCACCTCTGCCCTTCTGCCTCCCTCAGCTCTACCACCTCTGCAGGTCTCGGAAGCTTGTGCAGCCCCTACCTGAGTTTCTGAGTGACTGTACAGGCTGTGCTGGGCCAGGAGCACTGATGAACTTTGCTAATGATCTGGAAAGGTGGGTCCCAGGGCTGAGTTAATTTTAGCTGCAATTCTTCAATACACATGAGTAGAAGAAGCCAAAAGTCTAGTCCGGAAACCTTCAGCAGAGCCAGGGACACAGGGCTGGTATGCATTCACACCCTGCTCCCAAGGTCACTTCACTCCTCTGCTCAGACAGGATTCCCAGGGAGCCTTCCAGGACCACACAGGCACCCTGGGCAGGGCCGGGCCCAGGCTGGGTTCCCTTCCGATCAGGGCTCCTGCAAGATCAGTTGCCAGGTTGCTATAACCAGGTTGCCCAGCCGTCCCCCTTCCTAAGACACCATCTGCCAGGACACTGTGAGAGCCTCTCCCCCACGCCCTAAGCACTCGCTGTGAGTCACGTGCCCTCACAGCCCCAGCCAGGGTCTCCTGTGGGCAGTGGACCTGAGTGGGTGGAGGGGAAGATCGTGGGCAACCTGGGCAGACTCCCGCCTGGACCCAGTGCCTGTCTTCCCCTCCTCCTCAGGGCCTCCGGTCAGTGCAGCTGAGGTCTGTTCTATTCCGAATCCCAGAGGGAGGGCACAGGGTCTTGGAGCCAAGTTTTCCCCTTGCAGCCAGGGACAAGAGGCTTGGGAAGCAGCAAAGGTCAGCCCTGTTACCGGGCAGGGCTCAGGTACGGAAACTTCACCTGTGGAAGGGACACCCCAGAAAGGCGGTGCTGAGTGGGGGCTGAGGGCTACCAATAAGTACACACTACATGCAGGCACGCACACACGCACCCTCACACCCAAATTGCCCCGAGTGCTCTTAGGGCCCGTGTGTGTGCGAGTGCGAGTGCGTGTGTGGGCACCTCTCTGTTTCTGTTTCTGGCTTGTCCTTGCCTTCTGTCTCACCCTCCCTCTCTGAATCCATTACTGTCTGTTTCTGTATCTCCATGTACACGTGTATATTTCTATCCGTCCGTCTCGCCGCTTAAGCTTGTCCATCATCTCTGTTCTCCCTCAATCTCTGTCTCTCTGCCTCAGTACCTCTATATCCAGGGATTCTCGCTCCCAGCAGCGCCAGGGAGACTCCATAGAAGGTGGGGCCAGGGGCGCGTCTGAAGGGGGGGCAGCCTACGCCTTTAATCGCGGGCACGCGCGGGCCCTGCGCCTTTAAGCGCGGGGGCGCGCGCGGCCCTAGGTTCCCGGCGAGGAGGCCGCGGGAGCGCCCGGACCCGGCCCGCCTGCCCGGCCCCCGCCGGCCCCCGCCCCGGCCCCCGCCCCCGCCCCGGCCCCGGCGGGGGAGGGGTCTCTGAGCGCGGCCCCTCCCCCTGCGTCCCGCACGCGCTGCGGCGCCCCCAGCCTGCGCGTTCCTGGCTGTCCGTTCATCCGCCGGCTCCCGGGCCTCGCCCCACCCCGTCCTGGGGCTGTCCCCCGACCCCCGCCCCCCCGCCCCCTGCCCACCGCTGCGGACCCCTCCCTCCGGACCAACCCACCGCAGGCCCGTAGGCCGCCGAGACGCTCTCAGCCCGGACCCGACGGCCGCCGGCACCGGACATCAGGGGCTTGCACCCGACTGGACTGGGAGATCCAGAATAGCCAGGCTGGGAACCCGATCTGGGGCCAACACCCCGAGATCGGCCTTGGAACCCGAGACCTGGACCCTGAACCCTTGTAACTGGGGCAGGAATCCCAACATCGGTCCTTGGACCCCAAGATTTGGAAGCCGAATCCCATTATTTGGAGCATGGACCCCAAGATTTGGAGCCAGAACCCCAGGATTTGGAACCTAA
Organism: Thryonomys swinderianus; assembly: GCA_004025085.1. Taxonomy (NCBI): domain Eukaryota; kingdom Metazoa; phylum Chordata; class Mammalia; order Rodentia; family Thryonomyidae; genus Thryonomys; species Thryonomys swinderianus. The sequence continues at coordinate 8,501 of PVIC010028197.1, forward strand.
ACCCTCAAATGTGAGGCTGAACTCTGAATTCTCTGCCTGGCACCTTGAAATTTTGAACCGGATCCCCAAGTCCACACAAGGAGCTTACTAATTGGAAACTGGACCTTGGAATTTAGGCCTCAAATCCAAGAGCAGAACCTGGGACTCCAAGGGGCCTGGACCTGATTTTGGGCCAGAAGTTCCTTGCTGCAGACCTGAATGCTAAAATCTGAGGTGAGACCTCCAACTCTTGACTCAGCATCCCAGAATCTGAACCCAGAACCCCAATATCGGATTTCCAGAGCAGGACCTAGGACTAAGACCCTAAACTTCACACTTGGCCGTCTGGCAACCCAACAACCAAACCTCGGTCTGGATCTCTAAAGCTGGACCCAAAAGCCCCAGTGTTTGGAGGTTTGGTACCTGAGAACTGCGATCTGGAGACGCTGAGGCCACAGATCTGAGCTGGGACAGTCTCTTCATTGAAGTCTTAGGACAGAGATGACCACACACTACTCAAGAGCCCTGACCTCTGACCCCCTTGGAGCCTGAGGACTCTGCTCCCTGGGGTGGCTTCCAGCTCAGGTAAGGTCACTAGAGACTTCCACTGTGGGGAGGGACTTGGAAAATGGGTTCTGGGGCTAGGAGTGGAGGCGAAGTAAGTGAAGGCCAGGTCCCCTTTGGCGCTCCTGGGTTTTTTCCATAGAAAAAGGTGTTCTTCAGAGTCTGCCTCCAGCTCCCACACAGGGTGCAGCATTCTCCGGAACCTTGGCCAGCACCGCCCCTCTGGCCACCTCATTCCCCGCGGATGGTGTCCCTGGGCCTCTGATGCCACTGGCCTTACCACTTCTCACCATAAGCCCCATGTAACCAGCTCCAGCTGCCTCTCTTGTCCACTGCTGCACCTTTCTTCAGAATGACTGTGTCTGTTCAGCTTTCTTCTCTCTCATCATCTTTGACATCACTATTCCCAGTTCCTCTCTCCGGCCACTCCTGCCTATCTCTTCTCTGTGACCATCTTTGCCGCCTCTGTCCATGGTACTCTGGTCTCTCACCAGCTCCCTTGCCCTCTGTCCGCCCCTCTAAACCTGAGTCTGTGACTGCCTCTAACCATCTCTTCCTAACATTTCTCCCAGCTGTCCCATCCATTTCTACTCTGGCTCCTTCTGTCTACCTTCCCCCTCTCTGACCATCTTTCACCACCTCTCTTGCCTACTGTCCCACCCCTGATCCTACTCAATGTTCTCTCTTTCTCTCTCTCTCTACTTCCCTCCCTCCCTCTCTATCTCTGTCTGTGTCTGTCTGTGTCCATCTCTCTCTTTCCCTCTCTTTCCCACTGGGAATTGAACCCAGGGCCTCACACATGCTGGGCAAGTATTCTACCACTGAGTTACATTCCCAGTCCGTTTTATCTTTTAAAACTTGACACAGGGTCTCACTTCACTGCCCAGCAGGTTGACCTCAATCTTGTGACCCTTCTGCCTCTACCTCCCAAGTGCTCTCCCAACTGCGCCGCCATGCCCAGTGCTCTCTGTCTCTCCCTCTCTCTGGCTGTCTTCCTCGATTTCTCTAATCACAGCTACCATATCTAGCTGCCTTCCCTCCCACTGATGACCTGTTCCCCTACCCCTCATCCTACCCACCTGTCCTGGCCTTCAGCTGACTCTGGTGAATCTGTCGTTTCTCCTCTCTCTTTGATCACCGCTCTGGCTTTTGACCACGCCTGACCACATCCCTCTCCGGCCCTCAATAATCAGCTGTCCTGGATGGACCACTTCAGACCACCTCCCCTGTTCACTCACCTCTCATCTTCTTGACCACCCTGATTACTTCCTTTCTCTTTGCCCATCTTCTGGACCATCCCTGACCACTCCCCTTTTGGGTCGTATCTGATCCCCTCTGACCGTCCGTCCCACCTAATCACTTTTTTTTTTCCATTCAGTCATCTTGGACTGGGTGTTCATCTATGTTGGAAGCCTCTAGCTTACCTTCTACCCATCCTGACCAGCTCTCCTGTTGTCTGCCCATCTCTAGCCATCTCCCTTCCTTCTGACCACTTTTGTTCACTTGTGCTCCCTCTGTGTCTCCATGACACACCTGAGTCTTTGTCCAGCTCCTATGGCTTTGAATCTGCTACACCCTCTCTCTCTCTCTCTCTCTCTCTCTCTCCCTCTCACCATCTTTGACCGGTTCTGCCGCCCTCACTATAACTCTCTTTTCTTGTCTCAGACCACCCAACCCTGTCTGGGGCACCCCTCTGGCCTTGCCAGCCTGATGTCTCCCTTTCCCTGCAGGCCGCTCCTACCCGCAATGGCCGTCTTCCCGTTGCTCCTTTGCCTGCTGCCACTGGCCCCTGCCTCGTCTCCACCCCAGCCAGCCACGTCCAGCCCCTGTCCCCGCCGCTGCCGCTGCCAGACCCAGTCACTGCCCCTCAGCGTGCTGTGTCCAGGGGCAGGCCTGCTGTTTGTGCCGCCCTCGCTGGATCGCCGTGCAGCCGAGCTGCGACTGGCAGACAACTTCATCGCAGCCGTGCGCCGCCGTGACCTGGCCAACATGACAGGCCTGCTGCACCTGAGCCTGTCCCGGAACACCATCCGCCACGTGGCAGCCGGCGCCTTCGCCGACCTACGAGCCCTGCGCGCCCTGCACCTGGATGGCAACCGGCTGACCTCGCTGGGCGAGGGTCAGCTGCGCGGCCTGGTCAACTTGCGCCACCTCATCCTGAGCAACAATCAGCTGGCAGCCCTGGCGGCTGGTGCCCTGGACGACTGTGCCGAGACCCTTGAGGACCTCGATCTCTCCTATAACAACCTTGAGCAGCTGCCCTGGGAGGCCCTGGGCCGCCTGGGCAACGTCAATACCTTGGGCCTCGACCACAACTTGCTGGCTTCCGTGCCTGCTGGCGCCTTTTCCCGCCTGCACAAGCTGGCACGGCTCGACATGACCTCCAACCGCCTGACCACTATCCCACCGGACCCACTCTTCTCCCGCCTGCCCCTGCTTGCCCGGCCCCGCGGCTCCCCTGCCTCAGCCCTGGTGCTGGCATTCGGCGGGAACCCCCTGCACTGTAACTGTGAGCTGGTGTGGCTGCGGCGCCTGGCCAGGGAGGACGACCTTGAGGCCTGCGCCTCGCCACCTGCCCTGGGGGGCCGCTACTTCTGGGCTGTGGGCGAGGAGGAGTTTGTGTGTGAGCCCCCTGTGGTGACCCACCGATCACCACCGCTGGCAGTACCTGCAGGTCGACCAGCTGCCTTGCGCTGCCGTGCGGTAGGAGACCCAGAACCCCGCGTGCGTTGGGTGTCGCCCCAGGGCCGGCTGCTGGGCAACTCGAGCCGCGCCCGCGCCTTCCCGAATGGGACTCTGGAGCTGCTGGTCACTGAACCGGGCGACGGTGGCATCTTTACCTGCATAGCGGCCAATGCAGCTGGCGAGGCCACAGCAGCTGTTGAGCTGACCGTGGGTCCCCCGCCACCCCCGCAGCTAGCCAATAGCACAAGCTGTGACCCCCCGCGGGACGGGGACCCTGATGCCCTCACCCCGCCCTCCGCTGCCTCTGCTTCTGCCAAGGTGGCTGACACCGTGGCCCCTACCGACCGTGGCGTCCAAGTGACTGAGCACGGGGCTACAGCTGCGCTCGTCCAGTGGCCAGATCAGCGGCCCCTCCTAGGCATCCGCATGTACCAGATCCAGTACAACAGCTCAGCTGATGACATCCTCGTCTACAGGTGCAGGTCCAGGCCGGGGGCAGCTTGGGTGGGGTGCAAGGTGTGGAGAGCTGAGGGTCCCTCCGCAGAGATGCTGCGGGAAAGCAGCCGAGACATGGTGCTACAGGGTTGCAAAGGAAGTCAAACCAGCAAGGTGGAAGAAATGAGGCAGCAAAGCCAACCAGAATCAGGTAGAAAGCATAAAAGAAATCTGGCAGCACTGATAAAAAGAAAGCAGACAATAAGGATAAAATAAATTAGTCAGCAGATGTTCAATCAGGCTACATGGCTAAATAAATGGAGCCATAATGATAAAAGAAATCAGGTTGCAGAGGTAGAAATCAGGTTGCCAGCAACAGTAAATGGTAGCAAGCAAAAAGGAAATTAATTAGTAAGAGTAAAAAGTAACCGTAACAAAAGAGTAAAAAGTTAATGGGGGCAAGGGTATAAAGACAAACTTCAGTAGTAAAGGTAAAGAGAGAAACCAGACAAGGTGGCATATCCTATCATACTGAGAGGCTGAGGCAGGAGGGTTCTAGCCCAGCCTGGGCAATTTAGTGACTTGGCAAGATTCTACCTGAAAATAAAAACTAAAAGGGGGCCTTGGGGATTTAACACAGTGCAAAAGTCCTGCATTCAGTCTCCAGTACAGTGGGTGTGGTGGTGGTATGAGAGAGAAAGAGACAGAGACAGGGACAAAGAGAGAGAGAGACAGAGATAGCCTGACACAAGCCAGGCTATACGAAGAAAAAGAGATCAAGCCAGAAGGTACAGGGATGTCAGGAAAAATGAAATGAAATAGACCTATTACAAAGGAAAGGAGGTTAAACAGAGACTAGGCTTTGTATTCACATAGTGTGAGCCCTACATGTTTGGAGTTCTAATGTGGTGACATAAATTTTTTATTTGCTAAATCAAATCAAACAGGCTAGGTATGGTGATACGCACCTGCAATCCCTACTACTCAGGAGGCCGAGGAAGACAGATTAGAGGTTTGAGTACAGCCTGGGAATTTAGCAAGACCCTGTCTGAAAACAGAACAAAAAGCAAGCACAAACACTACTTGGTATACGAACAGAAATACTAGTTTAGCCAGGTGTAGTAGCACACACATGAATCCCTGCACTCAGGAGGCTGAGGCAGGAGCACTGCCAAAAGTCTGAGGCCAGTGTGGGCTACATAATGAATTCAAGGCCAACCTTAACTACATGGTAAGACCCTGTCTCAAAAACGGAACAAAACAAAACATTCAGTTTGCCAGTCTTGGGGGTTCCCTTCTCTCTTCCACAGTGGCAAACACAAAAGCTAGAATTCATGGGCTCCCTGGGGTGGGTCAGTACTGCTTCTGTCCCCAAGCCAGAGACCATGTGGCATGTCCTCTGTGAATGTATGTGGTCCAAAGTGATGGCTGCTGATGTTTCTCACCCGCGTTCAGTTTTACATGGGCAGCGGTAGAGGCCTTCCTGTCCTTGCTGCCAGGCCGAGCCAATGATACAGTCCCTGAGGCTTGACTGCAAGGACTGGGCCTCTGAAGGGGTGGGTCACGGCTTGGAAGCCAGTACGTAGGTCCTCTTCCCCCTCCTGGGGCCACAGTTTAGGAGACTGTCAAATGACTTTCTTTTCAATCCTGATTCCACTGTTTTTCTCAGACATCACTTGGTAGATTTCACGTCAGCCCTGAAAAATCACACAAGTCCTGGTCATCTTGGGGGAGGATGGGACAAATGCTTTTTTAAAAAATTTTTTTGTTTTGAGACAGGGTCTCGCTTTGTAGTCCAGGCTGGCCCTGAGCTCACTATGTAGCCCAGGCAAGCCTCAAACTCAGCAATCCTCCTGTCTCTGCCTCCGGAGTGCTGGGACCACAGGCGTGAGCCACCACGCCTGGCACTGTGGTATGTGGTATTGATGGCTGGTGGGCATGAGTCACCACTCTCAGCATTGTTGTATGTGGTTACTGGAAATCAAACTCAGGACCTTGCACTGGTGAGGCGGGCACCAGAACCAAAAAAAAAAAAATTTAAACAAGGTCTCAGTATATAATTCAGGCTGCCCTTGAACTCACTATGTAGCCCAGGGTGCCCTCAAACTATGGCGATCCTCTTGCCTCTGCCTTCTGAGTGCTGAGGTTACAGGTGTGCACTACCATGCCCAGCAACAAATGATCCTTCAGATGGTCATCCTACTATAAGCAGCGCTGGGGCTCCCTGTACCATTCTCACTCAAGCCCTCTGGGAATAAAATGGATTATAAAAGAAGTTAAACCTCCAACAGGGTACCCTGTGACAAAATAAAATACGGTAGAACTGAGTGGTAAGGATAAAAGGAAACAGGCAAGGTAAGAATAAATAGAAACAAGGTAGCAAGGATAAAAGGGAATTAAGCTACAGAGCTGGAGAGAAATAAGGCAACAGGGAGAAAAAAAAATCAGTGGTGACTGAAATGACAGAACCCCCTGGAAAAACACACTATATATGATGATAATAAAACGCCAATGGGGCTAGTGGGAAATTTATTGGCATGTTAGAAGGAAATCAGGCAGCAGGGGTACAGGGGAATTAGGTAGTTAGATTAAAAGATTAAAGAAAATTCTGGCCATACACGAAGGGAAAATCGGATAGCTGGCAAAAGGAAATTAGAGCCAAGAGAAGTCAGATGAGAACCGGAGAGAAATTAGGTGAGGGTCTGGAGGGAGATCAGAGGGAGATTGCCCAGCAAGCTAAAAGGGAGGTTAGGTCAGACGGAAATGAGAGGGTTGGAGCAGAGTTGAGCCGTGAGTGGAGAGAAGCCCAAGGCAGGAGGGAACTTGGACGTGGCCTGAGAAAGGAACTGGGCGGTGGGGTGGGAATATGTGAAACGGGAAGACCCCGGGCGGTGGGCCGCAGGGAAACTGGGCACCGCACCCAGAACGGAATTCGGGTGGCAGAGCGGGGGCCACCAGGGTGAAACCCGCTAACAGGAGAGGGAGAACAGGGGTGGGCGCCGAGCAGCCAGAGCCTGACCCCACCTGCTGCCCCTCCAGGATGATCCCGGCGGACAGCCGCACCTTCCTGCTGACCGACCTGGCGTCTGGCCGCACCTACGACCTGTGTGTGCTCGCCGTGTATGAAGATGGCGCCACGGGGCTGACGGCCACGCGGCCCGTGGGCTGCGCCCGCTTCTCCACGGAGCCTGCGCTGCGGCCGTGCGGAGCCCCGCACGCACCCTTCCTGGGCGGCACGATGATCATCGCGCTGGGCGGGGTCATCGTGGCTTCGGTGCTGGTTTTCATCTTCGTGCTGCTCATGCGCTACAAGGTGCATGGCGGGCAGCCTCCCGGCAAGGCCAAGGCCTCAGCACCCGTCAGCAGCGTTTGCTCCCAGACCAACGGCGCCCTGGGGCCCACGGCCGCTGCACCCGCCCCTGAACCCACTGCACCCAGGGCCCACACCGTGGTCCAGCTGGACTGTGAGCCCTGGGGGCCCAGCCACGAACCTGCGGGACCCTAGCCGGGAGCCTACCCCCACGGCTCCTCTGGCCCCAGGGATAACAGGACCCGGATGCCCGGTGGGACCTGGCCTCAGACTCACCAAATCACTCACAGTTTTTAAAACTCTGATGGGAGGGTGTCGGGGCACTGGGGCACAACAAGAAAGTCCTATTTTTCTAAGCTCGGGCCTGGGCCTTTGCCCTTGTCTCTGTCTGTGGGTCTTGGGGGACTCTTGCAGGGATATGGGGCTCGGGATACTTCCTCCAGGAGAGATCCCCCAGTTCAGTTTGAGTCCCCTAGGGGACGGGGCTGAGCGTGGTCCCCTACTCAGTCAGCAGATATCCTGGAGCGGACACCTGGGATGCCCTGTACTGGGGACCCTGCAGTGGCCCAGGCGGCTCTCAGGGAGCCTGAGGTCCAGCTGGAGACAGACATGTCTTCAGACAGTGAAAACCCAGTGGTGACCAGGACCTCGGATTGTGTGGCCCAGAAGAGATCCTTGGCTCAGCCTGGGGTGTGGTTAGGGAGGCTTCCTGGAAGAGGAGTCACGAGGTCTGAGAGAAATAGCTGAAGGAGTTAATCGGGTAAAGAGCAAAAGGAGGGTTTTTCCAGGTGGAGACCACAGCAGAAGCAAGGGCCTAGTATGTACCAGGCCCTGGGGGGCCATGGTAGCAGTGACACCCAAGAGCTGACAGTCCAGGAACACAGGCTGAGGAACTCAGGTGGTGGCCTGATGTGTGGGGGAATCATGGAGGATTCTGTACAGAGGAGGGGAGGGGCATATCTGGGCTTTAGGAAGATCCTTCTAAAAGAAGCTGGGAGCCTGGGGGAAGTCAGGGCAGGAATCTGAACAGGCAAAGCTCAGACAAGGCCAGGACTAGAGGGAAGAAGGGAGTGGCAGCATGGACATTCAGGAAGGTGAGTAGAGGGCCATGGAGCTGAGTGTCATGGATGAGGAGAGTGTTGAGGGCCAGGCCTGGGTTCTGGCCGGGGGAGGGGGTGGCAGAACTACCCAAGACAGGACCAGGGGAGAAGGGCAAGTCTAGGGGAGATACTGTGGCTGGGGTGGGACCCAGTGGATGTAGGGACCCCAGAGGATGTCCAGGGAGCAATGTCCAGCCTTCTGATCTGAGGCTGGAGTGGGGGACAGGAATAGGCTTTGTTGGCACAGGTGGGAACTGAGACCATGTGGGGTGAGATGGTTTCTGAGAGGGATCCCAGCTCCCAGCCACTATGACTTTTCCATAGTCAAAAGAAGGAGAAAGAAAAACCTCACAAACTATACAGGAGCATCAAGCACCGAAACAGGGGGAAGAAAACCAAGCAATTCAAACCCAAGTGAGTGTTGTATCTGATAATGTAAAGACTGCAGTAACCCCAGCCCAACATTGTTAGAGGACTGGTGGGGGCAGGCGCCACATCCAGCTGATTTGAGAGTAGGAGGTTAGAAAGTATAGACAGGAAGTGTAGGCCGGGCAGTTCTGTGGGCTGAAGCCTGGGTCAGGTTGATCTGAAACTTTCGGCCCTCTCCTTTGCCCTGGATCTTCTTGAAGTTTATAGGACCCACACTTGGCCTAGGAAATGGCATCTCTCATTAAGGACCCAGGAACAGGCTTTTCTAACATGGAGGAAGGTCCACAATAGTAATGTGGAGGCCACCCAGGGCCTGTCTCCTGCCTGGAATGATGCTAGTATGAACGGCACGGTGAAGAGACTGCATGGCTGGACTGCCCTTTCTCGTGACCTGGTGCACATGACCTTGTCCTGATGGGCCAACAAATCCTAGATTCTAACAAGTCTTAGATTCTAGCACAGCTTTGCGGGCTTGGAAGTATTTACTCCATTAGCCTGTGGGAGCCACCTGAGTCCAAAGGACTTGGTCTGACTGCCTCATCCCCCGGCAGCATCATGAGTCCTTCCTCTTGTTGGTTACTCTTGGGTGGCAGAGGTCAGGTGAGGTCGCCAGGGAGAGGGAGGGCATAAAGTCTTTTGGGGGAACAGGACCCAGGGAATGGGCCTAGGAAATACCAGTTGCTGCCTGGAGGGGGAACCAGAGTGTACTTCCTAAACCTGCGAGTTTTGGGGTATTCTTTTTTTTTTAGCAATCCTAACTGTGTGCCTACTGTGGTGGTGCCCTCGGGACTGAATGCAGAGCAGCAGAGCAGATACAGGTACAGATCCTGCTGCCACATATTTCAGCATCTTGTGGGGACACAAATAACCAAATAATTATCCGTGGTAATAGAGCAGACCATGCCAGAGAGATGTGGAACTGTGGGAGTAGGGTTGGGGGACCTACCCCATGAAAGGGGTTGAGGAAGCTTTCTGGAGAAGGTGAGGTCTCAGCTGAGTCCCTGGGGTGCTCAGGTTGCAATAATTAGCAAAGGGTGGAAAGGCCATTCCATGAGATGGAACAGCATGACGTGTAGAAGGGAGTGAAGGAGGCCAGGGCTGGATGTAGGGTGAGGGAAAGGATTTGACATTGTCTTGAGACTGGGGAGTGGGAAGGAGCCACACACAGGATGCTGGAAGCTCCTGGGAGGGATCTGTTTCATTCTAAGTGGCCCAAGAAGCCATTGGAGTGTTTTGAGCCCTAAGGAGAGTAGGGCTCCTCAATCTCACGGAAGCTCCAGTGGCAGATCTGTTTGCGCGGGCGTTAAAGGCAGGAGGATATTGCGGTGGTTCAGGCAGAGGATACCCTAGACCAGGGTAGGTCCTGAAGTGGGTGGATGGAGGAAGATTATCTTGGCGCAGGTCTCCATCCCCTACCAAAAGCTGTAGGTCCCTGGTCTCTGATATCCCTCGGTGAGCTGACTTCTCTGTAACATGGGAATGAAAGTCCTTTCCAAGGCCCAAGCACTGGGCAGACAGTAGACTGAAAAGTAGAGGCAGTGGCTGGTCAGGGGGATGAGGACATAGGAAATGTAGGACCTGAAATGGGGGTTCCCTGCCAGAGAAGCTTACTATAGTCTGGAAGCAGACGGCCAGGTATGGTGACCGATGCCTGTAATCCCCTCTGGGAGTTAATGAGATCTGGTCTCAAAATTTTTAAAAAATCATTTAAATGACAAGCATGTAGCTCCATGCAAAGGCCCTGGACTCAGTCCCCTGTACTGAAAAAAGAAAAAGCAAATCTGAAAGCAAGGTGTAAAGAGAGACGTGGGTGGGCTGGTCCCTCTAGCGCAGGTCTCTAAGGTCCCTCGGGATGCCACAGCATCCCTTAATCCTGTGCCGAAGGAAATGAGCACATGTGTCTAGGATTTAAAGTTAAAATTCAGCTTAGTCCACCAGTTTTCTGAGCTCAGGAAGTGCTGCTTCTGTCCATTCCCTGCCTGGCTTTGGAAAGCAGCCTGCACAGCCCAGAGCCAAAGCCCAAAGTACTGTAACATTTTCTTGAAGTGACTGTGGCCCTGATATGTTCACCCTCTCCCTTGTCTGTGTACTGCTACATCCAACACATGTCTTTTTTTTTTTTTTTTTTACCAGGGATAGAACTGGAGATCTCGAGATTATGAGACAGGCACTGAAACCACTGAACTAAATCCCTGGCTCCAACACATGTGTCTTGATATGGCTAAGTCTGGCAGCAGCCTAAGCATCCAGAGATACCCATGGTCCTTTGCACGGCCTCCACTAAGGCCAGGCTCTTGCAGCATTCTCCATAGCTCACATGTGGGAAAAGGAGATAACAGGGTTCTCTCAAATGAGACGGTTCTCTCCTGGGTGGACCCTGATGGTTCTTGCCTGTGGGTCTTCAGTGGTATCTGCGCCTTCACGTGCTTCCCCCAAAGCAAGGATAGACATTGGTGCCTGGCTTCTGTGTAGTGATGCTGGGAATGTAGCGGTGACCAAGTAGCCCAGACACTCCCGTTTTATGGTTCCAACTCTAGTGGAGTAAATAGCAACCCACAGGACGGCAGCCAGAGTGGTCGGGGTGGGGTGGGAAAGCATAGGCAAGACTGACTGGAGTCTGTTTTCATAGAAGGCCTGGGGACTTTGGCGGCCAGGGTGAGGAGTCTCCACTGAGCCTGGGAGTCAGGAAGAGCTGAAGATTTCCAGAGGCCTGCTTTATAGCAGTGTAATGTCCTGAGTCACCTAGAACCCCACACGTGCAATTACCCTGTGCCTGGTTTAATGCCCTGCTGCTACCTTCTTGAAATTCTTAAGGAGATTTGAATAACTCCCTTCTCTATTTTTGCTTTGCACTTGTTCCTGAAAATTAGGTACCTGTTCCTGCCTAAGGAAATCACAAATATACAAGGAAGCAAGGCACAGTGGTGCACGAGTGTAATCCCAGCACTGTGGGTGGCTGAGGCAGGAAAATTGCAAGTTCAAGTCCAGCCAGGTCAACCTGGCCATGTAGTAAGGTCCTGTCTCTAAATTAAAAAGCAGTGGAATATAGCTCAGCATGAAGCCCCTGGGTTCAATCCCCAGTACCAGAAAAAAAATTTATATATATATATATATATAAATTTTTATAAGTGTGTGTGTGTGTGTGTGTGTGTGTGTGTGTGTACAAAGAGAACCAGAGGCAGAGAGGGCTTCTAAGAAAGGAAGGAGAGCATCTACTTGAAGTGGCTGGAGTTTGCGTGGCACAAGCCAAGGTGGTTAGTGACAGGTGAACTCAAGGGGTGGGAAGAAACCACCTGCCAGGATGAGAAGCTCTAACAGCCAGGGAGGGTGATAAACAGTGGAGAGACAGCGTCAGGGTTGTGCTTTAGAAAAACCCATCTGGCTTCCTTTGGGGAGGAAGGAGAGAAACAGGTGGCCGAAAACAAAAGGAGGGCTCTGCTGCCTGGAGAGGAGCCTGGGAGTCCCGGAGACCCTGGGGAAGGATTGGGGAGGAGAGGTCAGCCTGGGCGGGCTCTGCGGGAGCAGGGAGTGCTTGGGGACAGACATCCCAACACACCAGGAAATCAGCTAGGGAGACCCCAAGGCCACAGGACGCACCCAGAGCTTCATTTTCCCTTTGAAATTTTCACAGTAGGGGGTGGGGTGGGAGCACAGAAGGGCAGATTACAGAATGTCACTGGTAAGTACTTGAAATTTTTCCTTTTATATAAGAATTCGCATGGCTAGACTGATGGAGCAGAATGCAACATTGGCAAGAATTTAGAGTATAAAATGTGAGACTTCAAAGGACTTTTTTCTGGATATATTCTGGCTCCAGCTCCGCGGAACCCCCCGGGGCACACTTCCTGTCCCAGGCCTCAGGACACAAACAGCAGTGCCCTGGGAATTTCCTCTTCAGCTTCTCCTTAAGAGCTATTCTGGCCCCAGGGCTGAAAACTGACCCCCTTCTTCGTCCTCTGCTCACCTCCTCCCTGGAGCAGCCACATCTAATGCCTCAGTTTCCCTTCTCTACCCCCAGGCTCCACATTTCAGACCATGTCTGATCTCTTCTAAATCTAGACCGAGCTGACAGTGGCTTTCTGGGCCCCTCTTCCTGCAGACCCTCCAGATACGCACACTGTGTGGGCCTCAGCTTCTGCCTGTTAAGGAAGCCCCACTCGGCCTACAGCAGGTCCTTCCCAGAGACTCTTCCTCCCTTTTCTGGCTCAGTCCTGGTCTAGCTTGGCGTCAGCCCTCCAGCTCCCAACACTGACATCTTTCTAGGATTCTGGCCTCCAACACCCTCTGATCCAAAATTTTCCTAAAGACAATCTCCCCCTCTGCACAGAAGCCTCCCTGGCTCCCTGATGCTCCTGGGAGGGGCTGGGCTCCTCGCGTTGCATTCCCACGCCCTCCTCCTTTCCCCAGCACCATCTCCAGCACATATGTTGTTCTACAGCCTAGGCGGGGAGGAAATTGTAACCACCCCCTGAAAGGCGGGGGACTCTTGTGTCTACCTTCCTGTTCCCCTGGCCCTCGCTGGAGCCTGCCCCTGCTTCCTCTGCTTGCAGTGAAGAGACAGAGCAGGACCTTAAGCAAGTGACAGGTAAAGCTATGGAAAAAAAAAGCATGAATTCTACTCCTTTCCTACCAAAGGCACGGATTCCAGGAGAAAAGGGGCCTAGAGAATAGGAGGAGAAATGATACCTGGGATCCCTTCCTGGACACCTAGCCTTGCCCTCCCCTCCTGAGCCCTCCACAGAGGGCAGCTCCGTTGTTCTCCAGCTTGGCACCTTCTGGGAAGAGGACTGAAGTGGACCTATTGTCTTCCCTTGGGGAACTCTGTCCCCAGATCTCCCGCATCTAGGGAAAATCCAGACCAAATCCAGACAGGTGGTGTCCTCTCCTGTCTCTGTCTCCAGTAACTTTCCTGATGCAAGAGTCTAGGCCCCTGCCGTTCTTCCCGGAACTCAGGAGTTCGTGCCTCCCCACCCCCCCCACCCCGTCCCTGTCTAGCATACCCAGAATTCTGTCCAAGAACAATGAAAAAAAGTCTCCAGACCTCAGAAAGAGCTGGGTCTCAATTTACTTCTTTCTTCCAAACCAAGTCCAGCCCTTCGCTGGCCAGAAGCTCAAGCCTGAAGCTTTTCCTGCATCAGCAGGTTTAGAACCTGCTCCTGTCTCCTCAGAATGGTCTGCAGGCCTCACTTCTTCAACCTGCTCCTTACATCCCTGTTCTGTTACAGAAACATAAACCTTTCACCTCTCCAAACACAGCCACCTCTCAGCTCTCAAGGGCCCTCCTTGCAAGGCCCTCTCTTTATGTGTCTATGCCTATCTTGGTCTCTCACCTCCCTTATCTGGCTCTCTTCACTCCTTTTTCTGTCCCTCCACTGCTTCTTCTTCCTTCCCCCACCATTAGGCCCCATGGTGATCAAGGGCTACAACCAGGTCAGGCAGGAGCCAGTGCTACTGAGGACATCTGATGCCAAGAAGGGTGCCAAGGCCTGGACCCAGGCATCTAAGATGGACAGTAAATGTCCCCACGTTGTCCCTGGCTTCAGCCTAGCTCTGGGCAGGTGAGACCCATGGCCTTGCTTGTCTCTAGGCATGAAGTGCTGACTCTGCCCAGCGCGGTCACCTGGGCCTCCTCCTGCCCCTGCAGCAGGAGTGAGTGGTAGAGGGAAGACTGACAGGAGGCACAGTGCTGTCTCGCTCTATCTCCTACCCACCCTGCTTTGCACCTGCCCTGCTGTGCCTGGGTTTCCTATGGACATGCAGAAAGCTCAGCGCTGGTCTGATCTTATAGCAGAGGGCTGTGGTGCTGGCTGCGGTTGGAGTTCTGCCTGGCATAGCTCTGGGGCAGGGAACTGGCGTCTACCGTGGAGCTTCTTGGGACAGCTAGGACTGGGCTATTTAGGCAGACTCTGTCAGAGTATTGGCCCAACTGGTTCTGGAAAGAGGGCTGGACTGATGGCCCAAAAGAAGCAAATTTAAGCTAATGTTTGTTGTTTGTATGTGGTACTGGAGATTGAACCCAGGATCTTAGCACTGAGTTAATCTTCAGCTCTTTCTTTTTTATTTGTTTGTTTTTTAAACTACATCCTTTTTATTTTATTTTATTTTATTTTATTTTATTTTATTTTATTTTTGCGGTACCGGGGATCGAACTCTGACCTTTGTACTTCCAAGGTAGGTGCGATACCACTTGAGCCCTTTGACTTCTTTTATTTATTTATTTATTTTTTTGGAGACAGGGTCTCACTTTGTAGCTCAGGCTGGCCCTGAGCTCACTATGTAGCCCAGGCAAGCCTTGAACTCAGCAATCCTCCTGCCTTTGCCTCCCGAGTGCTGGGATTACAGGCTTGAGCCACCAAGACCGCCATCTGTTTTTTTGTTTTTTGGGGGGGG
>PVIC010028198.1:0-17411 GCA_004025085.1 Thryonomys swinderianus
TGGTGGCTCACACCTGTAATCCCAGCACTCAGGAGGCAGAGACAGGGGGATTGCTGAGTTTGCGGCGGCTTGCCTGGGCACCATAGTAAGCTCAGGGCTCAGGGCCAGCCTGAACTACAAAGTGAGACCCTGTCTCAAAAAGCAAAAAAAAAAAAAAAGAAATTTGAGGGAGTGGCTGAGGATTTAGCTCAAGAGGTACTGTGCCAACTTGGAAGCACGAGGGCCCAAGTTCAATCCCTGGTACTGCAAAGAAACAAGAAACTTGAAGCTCGGTGCCTTTGTGTGTGCCCATTGTCCCGACCACGAGGGGGGCTGAGGCAGGGGGAGCGTTGAATCCCGCAGAGTCAAGGGTAGTCTGGGCACCAGCAACTTGGCAAGACCAGTGTCTTGGGAAAAAAAAGAAAGTGAAAGAAACTGGAGATTCTGGAAGGACTGGTAGACACCCTTCACTTAAAGTTACCGACAAAGACCACGGATGAATTTCTGAACTCTAAGCGAGAAATAGGTTCCAAGTAGTGGACAGAAAGGAGCAAGAGAATCTGATAACAGAAACACCTTTGGCAGTGAGTGAATAGTATCTGTAAGAACTAGAGATGGCTCAATTGGCACCTGAAGATGGGCTAATTTTCCACCTTAGATGTAGAGAATGAACTGAAACTAAATTAAGCAGGAAAGGATGAGGGATTGTTGCAGTACAGTTAGTACAATGGGGGTTTGTGGGTGGCCGGCCTTCGTCACGTACTGATTCATTCCTAAATCTGTGTCTGAGATGCGTCTGGCATGTACCGTGGGCTGGACTATGAAAATGGATGAGACATTGTCCTTGTGGCTTAGGAAGGCACATTCTCTTAAGGGAGGCAGAGAGGTAAATGTATTTCTGGAATGTATTCACCTAATTACAATAGAAATTGGAAAGTTGTTTTGGTATTCTTTCCCCCTTTTTTTTTTTTTTTGAGACAGGGTCTCACTTTGTAGTTCAGGCTGGCTCTGAGCTCACTATGTAGTCCAGGCAAGCCTCGAATTCAGCAATCCTCCTGCCTCTGCCTCCCGAGTGCTGGGATGACAGGCGTGAGCCACCACGCCCAGCACTGTGGTATGTGGCATTGAGGGATCGAACTCAGGACCTTGCGCTTGCAAGGCAAGCGCCGGAACCATTGAGCTAACCCTCCGGCCCTCCCTTTCCCTTTTAATTTCTGTCTCTTCTTAGGAGGGCTGAGGATTTAGAAGTAGTCTGCACCTGGCTGGCTGGCTTTAAGAGCAGGAGAAAGCCTAAGGCCTGGTTTGCAGAGGCAGGAAGAAGCAGGAGCAGGAAGTGGGCCCAGGAGGAGGCGCCCTCACCAGGCTGGGGTAGGGGGCGACCTGGAGCCCTAGTCCCTGTTCTGGGTGTATGGGGTGGCACAGCAGCAGGGAGTGGAGCCAGTGTGGCACCAGGGGGGCCTGGGTGGGGCTCCGGTGCAGCCGGTGGGTGATGGTGGTGGTCTCCAGCAGGCCACTGCCGTGAGGGACAGACTCAGGGTGGAGTAGAGCCCTCGGGAAAGGGAGGCTCCCGTTTGAGCTTTTCTCAGTTCTTTCCCAGGAGCAATCTTTCCCCTCCGAAGCGATTCCCTTCTTCAGGGGAGCAGCCAGTGATTCTTGCGGTCCCTCCCGGTCCCCTGCTGTCTCTGCTGCTCCAAAAGTTGAGAGAGGAGTAAGGCATTCACCTTAGAAACAGCTGGGTCTGAAAGTGTCTATTGCCATTAAGTCTTTGAATCCTTGCCCAGCTGCCTACGTCCAGCAGGATCTGTGGGCTAAGTGCCCTCCCTGTGCACCAACATCAGCAAGGACACATTTCGTTAGGATATTGCCACAGCCTGTGCTAAACCAAAGGAAAGAGGGCACCTCGCCCATCCCGACCCTGAAGCTAGGCAGAGAAAAGCAAGATTTGCTGGACTCCAAAATTGCAGATACTAAATGAAATCGTTTGTGCAAAAATACAGAGAAAAAAATATTTTTCCTCTTTTGGGGCTCATTTTCTTTTTTCTTCCCTTCTTTTATTTTATTTTATTTTTTTGAGAGAGGGTCTCGGTTTGTAGTTCAGGTTGGCCCTGACCCAAGCAAGCCTCAAACTCAGCAATCCTCCTGCCTCTGACTCCCAAATGCTAAGATTATAGGTGTGAGCCACCACACCTGGCACTGTGGTGTGTGGTATTGATTGCTGGGATTATGGGTGTGAGCCAACACAGCTGCTTGGCATTGTGGTATGTGGTACCAGGGATCAAACTCAGGAGTTTGCTCTGTCGAGGCAGGTGCCAGAACCACTGAGCTAAATCTCTGGTAGGGTCTTATTTGTTAATTTAAGCTTTTGGACTGTGTATTTTACTTGGAGAATTAAGATCTCTTATATTTAGAATTATTATAGAAAGATAAGTACTAATTTCCATCATTTGTTGATTGTCTGAGTTATGAATCTCGCCTAGCTGTCAACAGATTGCCTTTTTCCTGTGTCAGTAGCATATCTTTAATTATCTTGTGCAGCGTTGTCTTAGTCATTGTGAACTTGTGGACTTTATCCTTATGTTGCAAGGTCCTTATTTCTTTCTCCTTCAATTTTAAATGATAGCTTCACTGGATATAGGAGTCTACATTGGCAGATATTTTCTCTTGGGACTTGAAATACATCATATCTTGCTCTCCAGCAGGTCTTTGGATTTCCGTAGTGAAGTCTGAAGGTATTCTGACGGGTTTCGCTGTATGTGACGGGACTTTGCACTTGCTGCTTTCAATGTTTTTTCCTACTATAATGCAACACAGGTGTGTTCTTCTCTGTTCATACCTGTTTGGTTTTCTGTGTCCCTTGTGTACATAAATGTCTGTATATTCACAAAGATTTAGAAATTGTCCTCATCACTTCATGATACAGGTTTTCTATGTCATCACTCTGAACCTTAGTGACTTTTTCTATACCAAAAGTGTATAGTTTTGACCTTTTAATCATGTCCAAGTTCTTGGATATTTTGCTCATAATTGATTTGTTTTTCTTCTTTCTTAGAGTTATCTAATTATTCTTCAAACTGATCGTCAAGTCCTGAAATTATCTCTGTGCTTCGTTCTGCCTGTTGGTAAATCTTTCCACTGAGTTTTTAGTTGATTTTTCTAGGACATCTCTTCACTTCTGCTTCAGAATCTCTGTCACTTTGTTGAGTTGCTCCTGGGTGTTCTGAATTGACTTCCTTAATTCAATTATTTGTTTCTATCCTTCTTTATATTCTTTAATAATTTTATAAATCAGTCTTTTGATTTTTTTTTTTTTTGAGACAGGGTCTTGCTTTGTAGTTCAGGCTGGCTCTGAGCTCACTATGTAGCTCAGGCAAGCCTCGAACTCAGCAATCCTCCTGTCTCTGCCTCCCGAGTGCTGGGATGACAGGTATGAGCCACCATGCCCGGCCTTGTGGTGTGTGGTTACTTGAGATCAAACTCACGACCTTGGGTTTGTGAGGCAGCTGCCGGAACCACTGAGCTAAATCCCGGCCCAGTCTTTTGCATTCTTCATCTGGCATGTCCTCCAGGTGCCTTTTTTTTTTTTTTTTTGAGACAGGGTGTCTCTTTGTAGTCCAGGCTGAACCTGAGCTCACTTTGTAGCCCAGGTGAGCCTGGAACTCAGCTGAATAATTTTGCAATCAATTACTTGGTTTTGGAAATTTCCAAGTTATGCTGCCTTCTACTTTTCCTGTTTCTTGTGTTTCTAAATTGAGATATGTGTATCTTCTGGGACATCTCTCATTTCCATTTGTGAGTTTGCTAGCATCTCACCTTCTTTTGAGGTCTGAGTTTGCAGCACCACTTTGTTTTGAGGGCTCGGGTGTAACTCAGTGCACAGAGCCAGACTTCATTCCCTAATCCTGTAAACATTCTGCAAGGCCAGGCGTGGTGGTGCACGCCTGTAATCCCAGCACTCGGGAGGCAGAGACAGGAGGATTGCTGAGTTCGAGGCTTGCCTGGACTACATACATAGTGAGCTCAGAGCCAGCCTGAACTACAAAGCGAGACCCTGTCTCAAAAAAAAAAAAAAAAAAAAAAACATTCTGCAAGGCTGAGATACACATCAATGGTACAGAATGGCCCAGCCTGCGGGACGCACTGGGTTCACCACAGACATGCAAGGGCATCCAGGCAGCCGTGCAAAACACTCATCTCAGGTACGCAAAGCACTTTCCATGACAGGTCCCACTGAGTCACCTCCTATTATTTAATCTTTCCAAAAATTTTTTCCGTTCTTCCATTTCCAACCCTTTATATCTTTAATAATATAACTATTAAGCAAGCTTTAAAAATTGAATTCTTTATTGGTATATTTTATATATAGCTCACAATCACGCACAACATTGGGGAATTTGTACCAGTATATGACACAAGTTAATTCTCATTTTTACCCACATCCCTACCTACCCCCAACCCCCACCCCCTATATACATGCTCTTTTATTTTCTTTCGGAATCATATTTATTCCTTCCCCTCATTAAGTTCCCACACCAAATTCCTTTGGAAATTGTCTACTTTATAAAAACTATCATACATTCTAGAACTCATTTACATCTATAGGTACTCATATCAAAAAAAATCCACTTTTTGCATATCTGTAATCTGTTTACTTCACTTATTAGTATGTCCTCCAGGTGTATCCATTTGCACATAAATGAATGAATCTTGCCATTCTTTATGGCAGAGTAATACTGTTTTTTTTTTTTTAAACCCACATCTTCTTTATCTAGTCTCCAGTTGATGGACATTTGGGTTGTTTCCAAGATTTGGCTATCATGAACTGAGCTGCTATGAACAAGGGTGTACATATGTCTTTCCAATGTGATTTTTAAAAATTTCTTTGAGTATATTCCTAGCAGGGTCAAATGGGACCTCTAGTCCTAGTTTTCTGTGGAATCTCCACACAGATCTCCACAATGGTTGCACAAGTCTACAATCCCACCAGCAGTGGAGAAGGGTTCCTTTCTCCCCACAGCCTCGCCAGCATTTATTGTTGGTTGATTTTGCAATAGCAGCCATTCTTTGTGGCGTGACATGAAATCTCAGTGTTGTTTTCATTTGCATCTCTCAAATGACCAATACTGTTGAACATTTCTTCATATGTTTCTTGGTATTAGGCAAATTTGAGCCCAGCAAATTAGTGATTCATTGAAACCCTGTCTTGAAATAAAAAAGAACTGGGGATGTAGTTCAAGGCAAAGGCTCCGGGTTTAATCTTCAGTCCTAGAGGAAAAGAAAGATCTTTGGAGTCATTTCTATTTTCCTTCTTAGTTTCTCAGCCTGTATGATGTTGTTTCAGTGAACAGCCCAACATTCTTATAGTAATCACAGCATGCTCATTATGAAGACAAGTTTACCCCAATCTGCCTCATGACACCTGTGCTCTCAGTTGTGTGAACTTGCCGATTTCAGCGTGCTAGCTATTAAAGTTCAAATATTTGACCCATACTTCACAGCTGTGCAGGAGCTCAGGGTTAGGCAGCCCTCATTTGGCAGAGGGGCATCAAGACAAGAAGCGGTACTGTCGTTCTTAAGCCTGTCACCAGCGTCCCCCGGGGAGACACAAATACCAGGACCACCTGGGCCTCACCTTGAACAGTGGAATTAGATTTTGGGGGTGGTGTGCAGTTATCGGTATTTTTACGCTGGCTTTTCCCCATGCAGAGACGCATAGCTCCGTGATGGAGGTGTCTGCTGGCCACGTGTTTTCGGCTGAGACAGGGAGATTGTTGATGTCGGAAAAGTCTTCTGGGCTCCAGGTGAAGAGGGAATCATCCCACTGCAGGAAGTGCAGTGAGGAGTGGAGGGGGCAGCCGTGAGCTCACACGGTGCCTGTTCGCCCTTTCCGTTCTCCTTTACACGCTGACCCCACTCCTGCTTATGTCCCCAGTGACTGGACCTCACTCCTCTCAATGTCAAGAGCAAATAGCCTTTCATGGTAGACTCTTTCTAGGAGGATTTGAAATGGCTTAAAATCACTTGGACCCAGCAAAGCACCAATATATCGGCCTGAGACCATTTGGCTATTGGGGGGATTGTCATTTCCACCTTCCTAAACTGTCTGGTGATGTTTGCATCCCTAGGACCAGAGTTATTTTGTCCCAGAAAGATTTATATGTCAGGGAGAGGTTTGGATCAGAAAACCTTTTAGTCACTTCTAAGCCCCCTCCCACTTAACACTACAGGGTCAGGTCGCCCTCATTTGGCAGAAGGGCCATCCAGGGCGTGAAGCAGTACTGTAGATCTTAAGCCTCAAAATTACAAACGGAAGTGGGAAGTGGACCGAAAAACGTGTGCTACCAAACCCATCTTCAAGAGCTATGTCAGCCAGTCTCATAGTACTACCGATAGGGGTCAGTGTACCGGGCAGGCATGGTTCTAGATGTTGGAGTGTCTCTTCCTTTTTCCTGGGTCTACGGACAATTCCGGATTTAGTTATGTGAGATCATTTCTTCCTGGAGCATTACAGACAGCACAAGACTCAGGACAAATGCCTGATTTAATTTAATGACTTATGTGGGTTATTTCCTCTGCAAGAAAAGATCCCTGCAGTGTTCTTCTCCCTTCCTCCCTTCCCCATAGAAAAGCTTTAACTTGTACAAAAATCCATTGCAGAGCAGTAAATGTTGGGATGAGAGGACAAAGGACCCTTTTGTTTCCTTCTAGTAACTATGGAAAAGATGGAGGCACCAGGTCTCATCATTTCCAGGGTGGCAGAGAGGGTGAAGGTGGAGATGTGGGCAGAGTGGAGATGCTGTAGTTGATGCCTGGATGGAGGCCTTCCGGTTCAGCATGGCCTGGAAGGCAGCAGGCTCAGCCTGTGCTGATGGATGGAAGCCTTTGCAATTGATGGCAAAAGTGCAGAGAGCAGAGAGCCTGTGGGATAGATAGCCGTGCTCTCCATGACTGCAGCCTTTCTGCAGAGAAGGAAAATAGGGGGCCTACTGGGAAAAGCAAGTGAACCCTCTTTCTTGAGCCAAGACTCCTCAAGTCTGAAACCCTTCTTGCTAGAGTTGAGGAGGAGGGGCTGGGTGAGCAGGCAAAGAGTGGAAGTTGATGGAGTGAGTGAATCAGTAGGACTCTATTTTCATTCCCATTGTTTCCTTCTCATGCAAAATCTGTCTGAATGTATATGCAAACTTGGCCTTGGTTTGATCACTTAGAGCTCGTGAAGAGGTCTCTTAACATAGCCATTAGAGCCATGAATTAGCTCTGTTTAGCGCTGTCTTAAAACTTAAGTACAGGGCTGGAGATTTAGCTCAGTGGTTCTAGCAAGCTCAGAGTCCCGGTTCAGTTCCCTTCAATCCCCGGGAACCACGTACAATAGTACCCGGTGTGATGACTCAGGCCCACCAGCAATCAGTACCATATACCACAATGCCGGGCGTGGTGGCTCACGCCTGTCATCCCAGCATTTGGGAGGCAGAGGCAGGAGGATTGCTGAGTTTGAGGCTTGCCTGGGCTACATAGTGAGCTCAGGGCCAGCCTGAACTACAAAGCGAGACCCTGTCTCAAGAAGAAAAAAAAAATCGAGGTTGCTCTTCTCATGACACCATATCAAGGAGAAGAGAGAGACAATCAGAGTGAAGTGGTGGATGAGGCCTCAGAAGTCAGTGAAAAGTTGGATCCCTTGGTACAAAAAAAAGTCAATGTAAAGTTGGAATAGGAGTAGGAGAGGTGGTAAAATGGAAGAGTCTGGTAGAGCCCTGTGGCAGGAATAGACTCATGCTGTGGGTACTCATCAGTGAAATGTCTCTATCACTGAGACCTCACCGGGAGACGGACACTGCGGGAGGCAAAGCTCACGTGGTAATTGTGACTGTCTCCAGGCGCTCAGAGGGACACCTTAGACATGCAGAACTGCACTTGGGGCTCCCCTGTTTTGCTCCATGGTGGCTTCAAGCAAAAAGCTGGCAGAGGCTGAGAGCAAACTTCGCAGCAGGTTACACTTCCATCGTCTTCTTCCAGACTCTCTTTTGGAGAGACGCATCGGGAGGCCCCAGACCCTGGAGCGCAGAGAAGCTCGGGCCGTGCCTTGGTCCCTAGCTTTGGGTACTGCCCACGTCAGAGCCCACTCCTGGGTGAGTGGCTGTGGCCAGAGGTCACAGCGGAGTGTCTGCTTTGCCCCTGCCCAGCTAGGCACCCCCAGGCTCCAGGCAGGTAGACAGTCGGGCCAAGATTAGGAGAAGAGCATTCTGTTTGGTAGTTCTGTGCTGAAATTTTTTTTTTTTTTGAGACAGGGTCTCGCTTTGTAGTCCAGGCTGGCTCTGAGCTCACTATGTAGCACAGACAAGCCTCGAACTCAGCAATCCTCCTGTCTCTGCCTCCTGAGTGCTGGGATTACAGGCGTGAGCCACTACGCCTGGCCTGTGCTGAAATTAATAACAAAATAATTCGCCCTAATGAGAACCTGTGGGCAGGAAAAATAATAATTATATTTTTGCAAGCCCAGGAAACCTGTAGATTTGAAAATGTGGCAATGTTCATTGATTTGATTATGAATGTTAATGAATCTTATAGCCTTTTTGGCATTGGCATCTATTCCAAATGCCAAATTATAAAGCTTTGTTCATACCTTCAGCATCTATTTCTAAGGCCCTCTAACTAGATTTCTTTCCGGACTTTCTGATTTATTCTCCAGAAACCAATGTTTTTCTTGCAGTTTTATGCAGTGTGTTGATGGTAGAATAATAAAAGTTAGCCAAGGTGTTTTTAACATTTTTCTATTGTTAATAATCTTTTTTTTTTTTTTTTTTTTGCTTTTTGGAGACAGGGTCTTGCTTTGTAGTTCAGGCTGGCCCTGAGCTCACCATGGTGCCCAGGCAAGCCGCCGCGAACTCAGCAATCCTCCCGTCTCTGCCTCCCAAGTGCTGGGATAACAGGCGTGAGCCACCACGCCCAGCATTATATGTGGTAACCGGGGATCGAACTCAGGTCCTTGCGCTTGCAAGGCAGGCGCCGGAACCACTGAGCTAACCCTCCGGCCCTATTGTTAATAATCTTATGTATTATCATAAACCAGTAGTCTCAGCTAATTAATATTATTGGCATGTATCCATAATATAAAGTCTTAAGACCTATCTCTATTAGACAGACAGACCAAATAAGGGAATTGGAGAAGTTTTATATTACATATCTTAGTTACACTTCCAGAAAGACTTAGAAAATTTTTCCGTGTAAAAAGGAGGATGCGTCAAACCTATAATATAAAGGGAACTTTATTCAGGCTGGAAGATCATGACAGCCTGAAATAGAAAGTGCTGAGAGAGGCAGGAATGCCCAGAGGACTAAAGTAGGAAAGCACAGGACACTGGGCTGCATTACATTCTATTTGGGGTTTGCCATATCTGCAGCCTCTTAACCTGACCGTATCTGCAAGTGGTATCTTCCCCTCTTATGAGAACTTGGCCAGCCTGAGGCAGAGGTTGAATGGAAAGGAAGAAGGAAAAAGAAGAGAAAGAGAAGAAAGGTGGCTAGAAGTACTGGAGAGGGAAGAACAGAGGGGGGGAGGGGAATTGCTGGAAAACCTGCTCAAGCGTTTGGGCTCATTTTTGTGACTTGAGGGGCATAGTTAGGAATAAGTCAGACTTGGCGGCTGGAGGTACAGTACCGGCTTGTGGGAAAAGGAAGCTGCTACAGGGCTGGGCAACTGGATGGGTTACAGGTGTTTTCCCAAGCTTGGAAACTGCAGACCTAGTGCATACTTTTACAGTGAGTCAGGCACAGGTGTACTTGAGGATAACAGGTGGAAACAAATGAAATCCTAAGGCTGAGATAACAGCAAATGAAATCTTAAGACCTTTGGTTTGCGGTTAGAATAGAAAGCAAAGTTTAGGGGATAGAACCCCTAGAAAAATGGTCTATCCTTCAGAGCAGTTTTCTGTTTTCAGGGAAGGAGCTGGAGGCTCAATAAAAGTGAACAATCAACCTGGGCATGGTGGCTCACACCTGTCATCCCATCACTGGGGAGGCAAGGCGGGAGGATTGTCATGAGTTCGAGGCTGCCTGGGCTATTTAGCCAGTGAGGGCCAGCCTGAACTACAAAGTGAGATCTTGTCTCAAAAAACTAAAAAAAAAAAAAAAAAAAAAAAAAAAAAAATTTAACAGCTAGAGATTTAGCTCAGTGGTTCTGGTGCCTTCCTAGCAAGCTCAGGTCCCTGGTTTGATCCCCAGTAACCACATACAACAATACCAGGTGTGGCATTTCATGCCTACCAGCTATTAGTACCACATAGCACAGTGCCAGAGACGGTGGCTCACACCTGTCATCCCAGCACTCGGGAGGCAGAGGCAGGAGGATTGCTGAGTTCCAGGCTTGCCTGGGCTCCATAGTGAGCTGAGGGCCAGCCTGAACTACCAAGCAAGACCCTGTCTCAAAAAAAAAAGAAAAAAAAAAGGGAACTTTGCCTTTACCCAGTCACACAAGGATAGCACTGTGTGATTCTGTCTGTAAGAGACAGCTAAAATAACCAAGCTCACAGAAACAGAGTAGAATGGTGCTATCTAGATGCTGCAAGGAGGAGGGAGAAGGGGCTGGTTTTCAGTGGGTAGAAGTTAGAGTTCTATAAGATGAGTAAGTTCTAGAGATCCGCACTACAATGCTGTGTCTGTAGATAACTATGCTGTGTCGCACACTTCAGGTTTTGCTGAGAGGGAAGATTTCATGTCATGTGTTCTTACCACAATAAAATAAGCTGTTTACAAATCACATAGGTCTCTTCTGCTTTCAGACTCCTTACGGTGAACAGAGTACCAACACCCACGCTGGCCAACCTTCTGCCTCACACAGATGATAAGCCTTTGGAATGCCTGCTTAGGAGGCATGTTTGCTTAGACTTGATCTCATTTGGAGTTCACCCCAGGACAGGTGTTTGTTGCCACGGGCTTGGGCAGGCCCTTCTGGGTATGTCTGTCCCCCTTCCCATGCCCAGTACACTTTCAATGAATCAAGAGTGGGCAACCCTAATAGGCTCCACCCTATTTAGACATAGCCTTAGTCACTGGGAATCATCTTCTGAGACCACTGGGAGGACTTGTCCCCTGAATTTTCTGGAATATCCCAGTGTATTTCTAGGACTTCCATGTTCATTCTTGCCACTTGTTTCTCCTAAGCTAAGCCAAACTGAGTTAAGCTGTGGGCTTTATTGGTGGTTCAGAAGTCTCAGCTGACTCATTGGATCATTATAGGAGATTCAGGGACTTTCTCAACTCTGTTTCTCTGGATCTCACTGAGACTTCTGTCCTGGGTTCACTGCTGACATTTTGGTAGATATTTTTTGGGGTCTCAAAATAAAAAAAAGAAAAAAAGAAAAAAATTTAAGATTGAACAATCAGGCAGAAACTGAGCACAAAGTTGTCCTTCAGGTAGGTGACTGCCTTATGCATTGTAAGATGTTTCACATTATCCCTGGCCCACCAAATGCCAGTGGTAACACTCACACTCATTGTAACAATTAGTGATATCTCTAGATACTGCCGAAGTTCCCCTCCGGGACATAATTGCAGTTGCCAACATCTGGGAGCTAGGAGCCTAGGAATTTAACACTTTAAAGAGTATGGAAGATAACAGAAAGATTACATGTCTTCTCCTCTCACTCCCTGTTCTGACTGGCAGGACAAGTTCTTCCAGGATCACTTGTCCCCAGAACACCCCGTGTTTACAGTAAGCAGTCACCTGAGGTTCCCCAAGTTCAAGATTGCTAAATCCTGCCCAATGGGCTGGAGTCTGGTGGATCTGGAGTGGCAGATTGAGCAATAGATGTCCTAAGACTTCATGATAACAAAGTGTTGTCTTTAGCAAGGCCAAGGGCACAGGCACAGGGTACAGGAGCCCAGGTAAGTAGCCCGTCTGACCCACCTGTAGGAGGCCAGCACCCAGGCCAGTGAGGAGTGCCTGTGTGAGTTCCAGAGCTTGAAACGTCACCTTCTATCAGTTCTGTAACCCCTGAGGAAGCACCAGATGCGTAGTGCCCTGGCTTGGGGCACACACCTTGGTTCTGGAGGGTCTGAACAGTCGGGCCCAGGGCATTCCAGAAGAGGCAGTCTGGGCACAGGAGTTGTCCTGGGCCTTCAGGGGCTAAGGAGAAGTAGAGACACTCGAGTCTGTTGGGTTTCTGCAGCCTTCACGTTGCAAGGACGGCCTTGGATCTGTGGGAGGATGGCATCAAGTTTGGGCATTTCTAGAAACATTGCTTCTCCTTGGCATTCTCTTAGTCTTGCTTGCAGCCCTGGAATAGATATCCTAAACGCACCGCAACAAAACAATCCTTAGCTGATCATGGTGGTGCATGCCTGTAATCTCAGCACTTGGGAGACTGAGGCAAGAGGATCACTATGAGTTTGAGGTTACATGCTACGTAGTGACATATCATTCGCTCATACACCCAGCCTACACTACAAAATGAGATCCTGTCTCAATAAAAGGCATTTCTTGGGCTGGAGGTTTAGCTCAGTGGTTCTGGTGCCTGCCTAGCAAACCCAAGGTCCCAGGTTCGATCTCTGGGAACCACATACAACAATACCGGATGTGGTGGTTCATGCCTGTCATCCCAGCATTCAGGAGGCAGAGGCAGGAGATTGCTGAGTTCGAGGCTGGCCTGGGCTACATAGTGAGCTTAGGGTCAACCTGAACTACAAAGAGAGACCCTGTCTCAAAAAGAAAAAGAAAAAAATTAGGTAACATATTCAGGGGAAAGGAAACTTTTCTACATTGTTAGTAGGAATATAAACTAGTACAATCACTATGGAAATCAGCATGCAGACTCATCAAAAAACTAAAAATAGCAACTCCACTTGACTCAGCTATTCCTCTTCTAGATACCTTCCTGAAAGATATGTATTATAGTGATCCACGCATACTCGTGTTTATAGCAGTGCAATTCTAAGAGCTAAATTTTGGAAGCAGCCTACTGCGTATGTCCATCAACAGATAAATGAATAAAGAAAATATGCTATCTGTGCACAACGGCACACTACTCTATAGAGAAGGATAAACTTGAGTCATTTGTGGGAAAATGGATCCACCTTGAGATGGTAATTTTAAGTGAAATAAATCAAACACACAAACTTTTTTTTTTTTGAGGCAGGGTCTTGCTTTGTAGTTCAGGCTGTCCTTCAGCTCACTATGTAGCCTAGGCAAGCCTCGAACTCAGCAATCCTCCTGTCTCTGCCTCCCGAGTGCTGGGATGACAGACGTGAGCCACCATGCCCGGCCACAAACTTTATTTTTTTAAATTGAATTCTTTATTGGTACAATTTATATACATCTCACAATCACACATAACATTGGGGAATTTGTACCAGAATATGACACAAGTTAATTCTCATTTTTACCCATATCCCCACCCCCCCACCCCCCCACCCCCTATATACATGCTCTTTTATTTTCTTTCAGAATCCTATTTATTCCTTCCCCTCATTACATACTCACACCAAATTTCCTTTGGAAATTTCCCATTCCACAAAAACTGTCATACTTTCTAGAGCTCGTTTGCATCTACAGGTGCTCATATCAAAGAAAAGGTCTGGTATTTGCCTATCTGTGATGACAAACTTTAATACACATGGATTCTCTTATATGAGAAACGCAAAGTAGAAATAAATCAAAGAGCAAAATGAAACATAATAGGAAACAGGAAGATAGATCTTTCACAAACAGGAAGGAGACCAGGAGATAGAGGCAGGAAGGAGGCAGAGGAAGAGGACATCAAGAGATTTAAACATAATATGCACCTATTCTAATTTCCTGCAATGAATGTGATCATTATGCACCACAAACATATTGTTAAAAAAGAAAAACTGAAAAAAATTGTAAAATGCCTGGACTGTCAGTTCACCATGGATGGAGAGAAGGGACATAGGCACCTTGGGCAGATAAGAAAAAGGTCAGGTGACCTCATGGGAGCCATGAACCCCTATCAGAGAAGTTAACTACTGTTCCCAGGGTATGAGTTCTGGTGGAGGTTTTGCTATGTGCCTACATTTGTTTGGCACTTTATCTACAGTATTTGTATCCTCATGATGACTTTGAGAGGTCACCAGTTTTACTCTCACTTTACAGCTGAGGAAACCTAGGTCACAATTTCCTCAGGCAACATGGACTACGGCCCCCTCCGAAAGAGAGGTTCAGACATCCCCTTCTAAGCTCCTGAGTTCTGAGGAACTAAAAATACAAAAAACAAGTTTTTCTTTAAAATCCCAGTTTCCTTGTTAACCCTATGACCTATAAGGAACTGTAGCCTGAATTCCAATTGGCCATTTTAAATCCACAGAGCAAACCAGGTGTGGCGGCGTGGACCCCTTCAATCCGGCCTGGGCTGCAGAGTGAGACCCTGTCTCAACCCCAGTTCATCCCCCAAACCACAGAGCCACCTGGGACAGGCGACTACTAAACAACTGAGCAGTTCCTGCGCTCTGCTTATCTGTAATTAGCTCTGGACAGAGGGGCTGTGTGGCCACCCACATGAGGCCCTCCTGGAAACTCAGGCTCTATTCTTTTTTTTTTTTTTTTTTTTTTTGAGACAGAGTCTCGCTTTATAGTTCAGGCTGGCTCTGAGCTCACTATGTAGCCCAGGCAAGCCTTGAAATCAGCAATCCTCCTGCCTCTGCCTTCTGAGTGCTGGGATGACAGGCGTGAGCCACCACACCCAGCACTGTGGTATGTGGTATTGATGGCTGGTGGGTGTGAGTCTCCACACCCAGCATTGTATGTGGTTACCGGGGATCGAACTCAGGACCTTGCGCTTGCGAGGCAGGTGCTGGAACCACTGAGCTAACCCTCCGGCCCTCAGGCTCTATTCTTCTTGTATTTTTTCCTTTTCTCTTTCTTTGTTTCCTTGTTTGTTTGTTTCTCTCTCTTTTTCTCTCTTCAATGGGCACAAACCTTTTATTTTTTAAAATTTGAATCTTTATTAGTACATTATATATACACAGCATAATCATAATATTGAGAATTTGTACCAATATACCAATTTAATTCTCTTTTTTTTTTTTTTTGCGACAGGGTCTCGCTTTTGTAGTTCAGGCTGGCCCTGTGCTCACTATGATGCCCAGGCAAGCCGCCGCGAACTCAGCAATCCTCCTGTCTCTGCCTCCCGAGTGCTGGGATCACAGGCGTGAGCCACCACGTCTGGCATTGTGGTATGCGGTGTTGATTGTTGGTGGGCATGTCTTCACGCCCAGCATTATATGTGGTAACCGGGGATCGAACTCAGGTCCTTGCGCTTGCGAGGCAGGCGCCGGAACCACTGAGCTAACCCTCCGGCCCCTCTTTTTTTTTTTTCTTTTGAGACATGGTCTCACTTTGTAGTTCAGGCTGGCCCTCAGCTCACTATGTAGCCCAGGCAAGCCTCAAACTCAGCAGTCCTCCTGCCTCTACCTCCTGAGTGCTGGGGTTACAGGCATGAGCCACCACGCCTGGCACTGTATGTGGTTACTGGGGATCGAACTCAGGACCTTGCCCTTGTGAGGCAGGTGCCGGAACCATTGAGCTAAATCTCCAGCCCCTTAATTCTCATTTTTTCCCATTCCTCTATCTACCCTACAACCCTCCACCCCTATATACATAAGCTTGCTTTCTTTCTTTCTTCCTTCCTTCCTTCCTTCCTTCCTTCCTTCCTTCCTTCCTTCCTTCCTTCCTTCCTTCCTTTCTTTCTTTCTTTCTTTCTTTCTTTCTTTCTTTCTTTCTTTCTTTCTTTCTTTCTTTCTTTCTTTTCTTTTTCTTTCTTTCTTTTACCATCACATTTTTTCTTTCCCCTCATTACTTACCCCAACTCTTTTCTCTTTGGATATTTTCTGTTTCACAATATGTATCATATATTCTAGAACTCTTTTACATCTTCAGTTTCTCATACCAGAGAAAAGATATGATATCTGTTAGGGGCCAGGGATTAAGCTCAGTGGTTCTGACACCTGCCTTGCAAGGGCAAAGTCACAAGTTTGATCCTTGGTTAAAAAAAAAAAGAAAAGAAAAACAAAAAAACCCCAATAAACAGGGTCTGTGTGTTTCAGGTTGGCCTTGAACTCACTGTTTGGTCCAAGATGGCCTCAAAATCACAGTGATCTTGGGCCGGAGGGTTAGCTCAGTGGTTCCGGCGCCTGCCTCGCAAGCGCAAGGTCCTGAGTTCGATCCCCGGTAACCACATATAATGCGGGGCGTGGAGACACACCCACCAACAATCAACACCGCATAGAACAGTGCTGGACGTGGTGGCTCACGCCTGTAATCCCAGCACTCGGGAGGCAGAGACAAGAGGATTGCTGAGTTCACGGCGGCTTGCCTGGGCACCATAGTGAGCTCAGGGCCAGCCTGAACTACAAAAAAAAGCAAGACCCTGTCTCAAAAAGAAAAAAAAAAAATCACAGTGATCTTTTTGGCTCAGGTAAGTGTGCTGGGACTACAGGTGGGTATTTCAATAAAATTCTCCTAACCTAAAAAAAGAAAGAAAGACAAGAAAACTAAGGTGAAGAGAGGTAAAAATAAAATCTTTCTTTTCACTAAGATAGAACCTGGCAGAACCCAGATTCAAAGCCAAGTAAATGCAGTTCTGTTATTCTTCCCGTCTACTCGCGGGTCACACTGTGTGGCCCCTGCTGGCCTGGGTCACCTGGAGCTTGAGCCTTCAGATGGCCAGAACGGTGTGGTGCACAAGGGGGAGGTGACGGGGGCCACTGAGACGGATGGTGGTCTTTCACCGTGCTGCTGGGCTGGCTAGAGAGGGAGCCAGGAGGGCGAGGGCGGTCCCAGCACCCCCACTGCAGCATGGGCGGCCAGCCCCAAGCAAGAGGGCAGGAGACGCCTTGGGACTCCAGAGAGCACCCCAGAAACAAGCCCTGAGCCCCAGCTTCCATGTGCGGCTGCAGCTTCCACAGGCCCAGGCTCTGCGAGTTGCAATGACCCCATGCTTGTCGCTTTGCTTGATCCATTCTCCTCATCTAAAGAGTGAGGGGGTTGAGCCAGAACGTCTGTAATCTTTTATGTCTGTCGCCTCCCACTTGGAAGTCTATTTTGCATTTCAGCTCTCAGCCTGCATGAAGAATGGATGCTGTCTAGTGCTCTGCACTTAGCTTTTTTGTTTCTGTAAACTCATACCTGATTTCTCACCAGCAGTATTTTAAATATAATTAATCCGTATTATTAGTTTCACTTTACAAATGAAGAAATTTAAATTTGGAAGGTTAAGCCTCTTGTCCGAGGTTACCCAACTCACAAGTGAGGGAGTTGATTAAAATCCAGAGCTAGATGGGTGTGGTGGCACACACCTCTAACCTCAGCACTGTGGGACGCTGAGGCAGAAGGCAAATCTGAACAACTCATTGATATAGTGAGACTGTCTCAACATAAAAAAAAAAAAAACAGGGCCGGAGGGTTAGCTCAGTGGTTCCGGCGCCTGCCG